>JBCFYV010005304.1:0-44442 GCA_039000515.1 Timema cristinae
GTAGCAAAAAAAACAAAAAAAACCCAAACAGTAAATTCTCAAAAACTGCTTCACCAAGTAGAAAAAATTTTCACCTCATTATCCTTCTACATTGTTTGTTTACCAGAAAAAACAAAAACCAAACCCTTGGTGTGTTGTGTTTTAAACCAAAATTTGGAAACCAAGATGGGAATCAAGATATGAGTGCAGCCTCTTAGCATTTTTTTTGGGTTCCAAAAGTGGGGAAAGTGGGACTTTTTCAAAAAATTAAAAAAAAGTAGGACTGCCAATTTGATAAAAAGTAGGAAAATTTGAAAACACTATATTCCCCCTCATAGTCCCAAAAATAAAATTTATTTTTATTTTTAAATTTTTATTATTTTATTAGCACCGCATCTTACTACCCATTAGGTTATAAGCACTTAACTAATGTGTAATGGTGGGTGATTTTGAATTGAAATGGGGGCCCTACAGTTTAACGGGAAAATCCAAACCCACTGGAGGCCGGGCTTTCCACACATTCACAAGCTTGATTAATACACATCTTGTCAAGGTAAAGGGAAAGGGGTTTGACAATCAGATAAATCTGTCCCGGGACTGGGGATTGAGCCCGACCCCCAGCACAGAAGTCCAACACCTTACCCCAAGACCACCAGATCCCCAAATAAAGTTTTAATAACAAGTTTTTATGTTTTTTAAGGGCCTGTATAAAATATTAAAAATTATTTTTAAAAATGAAGAAAGAGAATGCTCAGCCATAAACCCTTTTTCAACGCTTTTTAGCCCCCCCCTTTCCATCACCACCCCTGCCCCAAATTTTTATTTATTCTTTTTTTTAGTACATTTATTTATTTTACTTTGCATTTCATTAAAAACCCAAAATTTGAAATAATAAAGTGAAACAAAATAGAATAATATTGATTTTTAATTAAAATTTAATGATTTTCATTTTCATCAAAAGCTGATTTTTAAAAATAAACGTCGGGCCACCTAAAAATAAAATATATTTTAAAAAAAATCTGTGAAACATCATTTTTAAAAAACAATTTTTTTACCCCCCATGCTTACTAACCTTTGGGTTAAAAAAAAAAATTTGAATCACTCATTAAATTTTTTTTGGGGTTTTTTTGATTCATTTTGACTTGCACAAAAGTATCCAACATTTTTTCTCTCTTTTTTTAATATGATTTTGTTTGTTTCTTATTTTCTCAAAAAAAACAACCACTTTTTTCCCAATTTATTTCCAGAGCTTCTAGCGTAATTTGACTATTTGAAAACCTTTAAAAATCATCCTTTAAATTAATCTTTTAAATTCCTTCTACCACAAAATCACTTGTAAGATTGAACTTCCTGCTCTTGCTTTTCCAACATTTTCTCCTTTTGCATTCCCCTCTTTAGCTCCCTACAATTTCTTTTCCCAAAACTTCCTATAGTTTGATACTCTTCACTTTGGTTTTTATTTTCTCTTTACTTCTTGCTCTTGTTTTTTCATTCAACCAAAAATTCTCTTACTTCTTCAAGTCCACCAAGTCAACTTAGGGGGCTCACACCCTTTTCTTGATCAAATTCTTTGTGAATGATCAGGGCAACGCCAATTTTATCGTGCCATAATAGTTTCAAGAAAAATGTGTTTTTGGTTTAAGAAATAGCAGGCAAGGGTTTTTAAAAGGGGCATGCGGTCGGGCGCGGGGCATTTTGCCCTGACTTTTGGGGAAACCCCAAAACTTCCCACCCCTTCACCTCTTGTTTTCCCCAAATGGCATGAAAATCGGGGCGCACGACGGTTAGTGCCATGCTTGGGAAACCAAACCTTCACTCCCCTTAACCCTTCCTGCTATAGCTACATTGCTTATTCTTTTTTGAAGGCGCACCCCCTTTTTCGGGTGAAATGTGTATTGCGTGAACCAGAAATTAGTTGTTGTCAGCAACCTGTGTGCTATTGCATCTTGAGGATGTGTGTTTATATAATATTAAAGAAGGGGTTTTTTTAATAATGTTTGAGTTTTATGTTTTTAAAATTTTTTGTAACTAGGCTTAAAAGAATAGTTCAATTCAAGGGGCTTAAGACAACGATATTCCAAAAATTTAAATCTTGATCAAAAAAATAATTGAAATCATTAGGTAGGCCCCGTCCTAATTTTGAAGGAACGAAGTGAAAAAATGGAAAAACGAGTTTTTAAAAGACAGCTTTAAGGGCCAAAAGGCCCAAAAAAAAAAAAAAATGGCTGGATTTGCGACTTGTGAGGAAAAAATTGAACATACATACCTATATATTTTTGCACATTACACACTGCCGAGTTTCTACAACACATCCACATTTTTTGGGTGATTTATATTTTTTTAAACTCGGGATTCTTTGTGATATTTAAAATTTTTATTTAATTAAATGAATATTTAGCAAAAAAAAATATTCCAAAATTTTGTCCCCCTTTTTTTAAAAATATTTTTTAAATAATTTATTAATTAAACAGGGTGCACCCTCCAGCTTCTAAAGTGATGAGCCGCCACTTTTTGAATGATACTTTTTAAACTGATATTTTAATGTATAAAAACCCTCTTTTTTAAGTGCAAAGGGCCCCTCTCTGATGCCTCAAAAGGGGTAGGGCCTTTATCAGATGTTTTTTGGTTTTTGAAAATCCTCGCTTTTAACAAAAGTATTTCCATAAAGGGGAAACACAACATACTTTTAACAAGCCCTTTTAAAATTTTCATATTTTAGTTTTTAAATATTCATTTATAACACTAGCAGGGGAAAAACAATTTTAAAAAACCAAAATTTAATTTCAAATACAATGTACAAAACTTTCGGGATACAAAATTTTAAATTTTTTTCAAACGGGGTAAAACATCATGATGCAAAATTTTTTTTTTTTGCTAACTTACCCGCAAAAAAAGGATCCACACTTTAACCTCTAAAAATAGAACAGTTTTTTTGTTTTGGAGGGCAAAAAGTATGAAAAGGGGTTTTTCCTCAAAAGTAGGACCTTTTTCCAAATTTCCTACTGAAAAGTATGACAAAATGGGAAACCCCGTGATGTGAAAACTGTAAAGGGGGCTTTGTTTTCACCTTTTTCCAGGGGCTACCATACAGGGGAGAGTACCAGACAACTTTAGGGGGAGGGAAAAAAAAAAGCAAGGGGAAAAAAAGAAATGTATAGGGATGGGGGGTGAGTAAAGAATAAATTTCATTAATTAACAAAGAATCTAGTAGTTTTTTAGTATTCTGGAGATAAAATTTTGGGCAAAGGTACAAAACAACTCAAGTTTATAAAATAAAAAATTTTCCCCTGAAATTGCAAAAAAATGTTCCACTACCAGTGCAACTTTTTAATAGGGTATTTACCACTCTATGGTTAAGGAAAAAGAGTGTATTTGATTACTTTCCAAAATGAATTTTATTTTAGGTTGCAGCCTATAGATAATTTTTTTTTTAAAAAGAACTTATGATTTTTTGGCTGATAATTAACTTTTTTCTCATATACTAATTTGATCAAAGCTAATTTTTCTTACCAGGTTTAAAGGACTTGAAATAAATAAATTTTTTATGAATGTCCACGCCTTTCAGCATCAACCAAGGGAAATTGGAAAGGCCCCCTTTTAGGGGTGTTTTTGAAATTGGGGAGTTTCTCAACTGCAAAAGAAATGCCTTCGAAACACAATGCGAGTCCCTTTTAAAATTTCACAAAATAAAAAATTTAAAGTAAAACAAAAGGAAAAATTATAACAAAAAAAACAGGGTTTTGGGAAAAAATTTGTAGATTAAAAATAATAAAACTTTGGGGGGCCAAAAGGCATAAAATTGGCAACCAAATTCAGTATCCAGTTTAAAGTGATAAAAAAAGTTATTTTCCTTTAAGCAACAATCATATAAAATTTTGGGTTTAAATGTTTTGTATCTTTTTATTATTATTATTTTTCATTATTATGTTTTAAAGGCCCATCGCAAAATTGAGGTCATTTAGGGGCCTTAACATAGAAAGGAATACATAGAAAAAATCTTTTTTGGGGAAATCATACATAAAATTCCCCTTTTCTATATAAAAAGGCGAAAACACAAACCCAAACTAAAATTTATAAAAAGAATACACCCTCAATATGAAAAACCCCCTTTTAAAAAAAACCCCCACAGGTATCCCCTCCATTAAAAATAAATTAAAACAATGTGTAAGATAAAAAGACAAGACCTACGGTTAAAATAATAATTGTTTTAAAGAGAAAAAACCAAAAAATTTTTGAAGAAACTAAAAATTGATAAAGTAAAAAAACATATCAACATACAAAAAATTTTTAAAAAGGTCTCAATTTTAGAAAAAAATTTTTCAGTTTTTAAACTTTACAAAAGTTACTCAAATGGTACTAAAAATTTTTTCCGGGGGTATACATCAAGGCTGTGGTTATAGTGAAAAAAGTTGTTTCCAAATTTCGGGTTTTTAAATTTATGTCATTTTTAAAGTTTTTATGTCATTTTTTTGAAATTAGGGGTTTTTCAACTTTTGTATGAAAAGGTTAAAATTTTTTTCCCTGTTTTTTTTTTTTAAACTAGCCGGGGAAATTTCATGTGCCAAAAGGTGGTCAAATTTAAAGGGTAAATTTCAATTTTTTTACAAACAGTTTTTGCAAAACTTTTTAATTTTTTTTAGACTTTTTATTTAATCATGGCAAATCAAAAAAAAAAAGACCAACTAGCGGGTGTTTTCTAAAAAAAAGGGGGAAATACTTTAAAAAAAAAAAATAAAACATCCAAATTCAGTTAAGCGAGGAATTTGCTAATTGGGGTGAGTTCTTTGGGTTTTGGGGGGTCTACATTTTAAATGGAAAAACCGAAAATACGGGGGGGGCCCGGGATTCCCCACATTTACAAATTCTTGTCAAGGTGAAGGGGAAAGGGTTTTAATCAAAAATCTGTGCTGGGGCAGGATTGAAACCCCCAAACCCCCGCACAGAAGTTTCCACTCCTTTAAACCCCCCACCAAACCCTTTAAATTTGGGGAAAAACTAGAGAAAAAAAAAGTTGTGTGGCGTTAACAAAATCCATTTTGGGGGCGTTATTGAAAAAAGCTTTTGAAATGGGGGAATCAACCCCAACAACAAATCTGGGCCCAAAAGGGTTTTAGGGCAAAATGAAATATTCCCCCTAGATAGAATAGAGTTATCACAAACTACCAAAATTTTTCACAAAAACGTCTCGGCCATCAGGAAGACATTGGGGGGTGAACAAAATTTAAAATGTTCCAAATTTACCAAATAAAAACATCTGACTTTTAACAAACCTTTCAGAAGTTCAGTTGCCAGGGTTTAAGCAGGAAAGATTACTCTACAGAATAGAGGGGTTTTTAAAAAAAAAAATTCTGTTACTATTTCCCCTTTTTGGGTTACTAGGGCAAGAAAAGGGGGGGGGGGTTTTAAAAAAAGAGGTGGGCTGAAGACCATTAGGGCCCGTAACACAAATAACATTTAAAAATAACACCCAATTTTTTCATTTCTACAAAGGAGGGTAACACGTTTCCAAAAATTCAAATTTTAACATGAAAAAGAAAGAATTTAAAAAGAACAGGGTTTTAAACTATTAAACAAATGTTTTCAATTTTCCTAAACCCACCAGCTGAGACTTTAATTTCCGGGGAAGCAGTTTCCCGTTGTAATTGAACATATCTGCAATGATGCCATAATTTTAAACGAAATATTGATGGTTTTTTAAACCCAAAAAAAATTCTATCAATGATTATGTTGTTGTGATTTACGATGGAAATTTTTTACAGGCACAGTGATCAAAATAAAGATAGAAGATTACCATTACTTTTATCAAATTATGCAGTGTATGATAACAATCTGGGCCCTACTAGCGTGGCCTAGATTTCTATGAAATATGTTTCCGAAGCATCTACATTGTTTCCCCAATTTCATCCAAATAATATGTGCCTTTAGCAGCAGAAGGACTCTTTGATGTAACAATCCATATTTCTGATCTCTAAATACTTAAATAGAGTTCCATGTTTTTTTTTTTCAATTGTTTATCATGTGAATAACACCTCATTGAAGCTGTGAATTATTCATTCAATTTTTCATATGTATATTTGCAAATTCATATAAAACTACAAAAGTTGATTCATATTTTTTGTTTTCATAGAGAAAAGTAAAAATGTAACTTTGACTTTCAAGATTTTTGATATATCCAAGAAACATTTTCAACGTAGGACCTACTATTTTCTCTTGGGGCGGGAATTGTTTACATTGGATTGCAATATAATTTAAATCAAGAATGAGAAATTTATGTTTCAATTAGTATTTTAGAGTCCTTCCATTATAAATATGTTCTTACATTATTTTCAAAGTTTTCTTCAACTGTCTTTCTTACCAAGTTATTCATTTGAGTATTATTCAAAATATTTTGTTGGAACATCTAATAATCAGAAATAAACAACATTACAAACTTAACAGAGATAGTTATTTACTCCTTAAATGTAATACAGTTACACATTTATCAATCAAATTTTACTAGTTGTTCAAAGTTACCCCAAATACAGTGTAACTTTGAACCAGGAAAAGTGGGGTGGGCTGTGTCATGACACGCCGTGTGTTGTACTAAATACGTTGATTAAGTAAAGGGTTATACGGACAGCCCTGACATTAAAACTAACGAACATGTATCTTCTCTCAGGTCAGAAAGTTATACTAATGCAAATCACGATATCAGCAAAATAGACTCAAAATGGCGGCGCTTCCCCTTCCCCCACCACCAGCGGGCATGTGTCACTGTTCTCGCTACGTAATGCATTCGTTGAGCCCTTTAGCTTATCCAGTGGTAATTATTTATTTAGGTATGTAAGAGGATAGATTCAAAACATATACGCCATAAATGTATACCCCCGAAATGTGTTTTTTGTTATCATTAGGTTTTTTTGGATAGCCACCCGGTATATAGCAAATTTAAAGACAGTCATAGTCAAAATGATTATTTTTTAGTGTTAAGATAAGCAAGGTTTAGATATAATTATGTTCATCAATTATAATAGCAATTCTTCATTATAACCACCATTTATCAAGAAAAATTAAAACTCAAAATGGGCAAGTGAAAATATGTAAATGTGGAACAAATTACCCTGATTGACGTAAGCTATAAGTAGATTTTTGTCCACAACAAAACTCATCTTTTTCCCATCTTCAATTTGGTACACCTGTCTGGTCAATACACGGAGGAATAACATATTTTATAGACAAAAAATGACTCTATAGCAACCATCGATTTGTAGAGCTACATGTATTTTTCTTAGACTTGATCGTAATGATGTAGACCACTGTTCCAACAACCTTTCAAAATTACCGCATCCAAACAAAGCTACTTTGGGCTACAACCTTCAAACTATGGAAAAGTACAAGCAAACTCCTTACCTACCATTTCCATCCCCCATATCAAAAGGGGATACTTGTTTGCTGAAAACCCAATCAAAAAAAGCAAAAGAAGAGGAAAAGTTCCTTCAGTTGTGTCATCTCACGTGGCAAGAGACAACTCAAAAAAAGTAGAGGAGGAAAAGAAGAACGAGAAAAATTATAGGAAGAAAAACAAAGTCAAAAAATTGAAAAAGATAAACACAAACACTGGACAAATGTAAGGCCACCATAAATACCTACGGCCTGAGATGAAGTAGAATTTGTTAAACTATTATCCTAGAAGAGACCAGAAGATTTGTGCAATTAAACTTCAAGAATTTGTTCCTCGCAAATTGAAACTAGATGTGTTTGTTTAATAGACTCGTTGAGGTAAAGGTAACTCATTAAAATACAGATATGTTTGCATATACAAAGACCACAGCTGAAGAATAACACGAACAATAAGTGTGATGGCTTTATGAAATTGCACGATAATCAAACATTCTTTTGTTGCTAATATTCTTGACACGCTCTTTGTCAAAATATCTCAAATTTTAAGGGATTTTGAAAACTACATTAAAAGGAACTGTGAAGAGTTTAAATATGTTTTGACCACCCAGTGTCCGAGTGAATTTGAAAAGTAAGGCCTAACTTATTTAAAATGGATACATTCGCTTAGATAGGTACATTGAACAAAAAGTTATGAAAAAACATTTGCTCTTAAAATTAAGTAGCCTTACTTTAGAGGTATAACACACAACATGTTATTTAATATTATAATAAACTATAACATAGCCTAAACTATCTTTATTTATACTATGTGATATAAAAAAATAAATTAATTAAGTGACTTAATTCTTTAAAGCCAAATTACAGAAATTACATGACAACTTAGAGTATAAAATTATCAAGTAAAATCATTAATCCTAAACAAGCAAATAATAATGAATGTGTCAGCTATTGGCGCACTACATGTCAACTACTGGTAAATGAATCAAAATGTGTCTGTCTCTACTGTACAGTGTCATAGTAACCTTATATTCAATTTTTAAAAGTCTATATCGCATATTTGAAAGTTTTAATAGACTAACTGCATTTAAAGTAGTATGGTCTATCTAATGATGCTTCATTCCATATTTTTCTTCATCTAACTCCTTTACCATCCTGGATGAAAGTAAATTTATTATCAAAGTGTCAGCGTAAGTACGTCTACCTCACTTTGGCATTGTGAGGAAAATAGATACTATGACGGGTTGAGAGATACATCATATAACCTATATCAGAAGCTTTCTTAGTTTACTAGCTTAGGTAGAGACAACTGATTTAACAGAGCTACTGTAAATTTTTCAATAAACTTAAAAACTTGCGTTGTCTGATTAAAGCACAATTTGGTCCCAGTCTTATTTTTTCATTCAACTGGATAAACGTGACTGATAACTGTTCACAAATCCAAAAGCAAGATCAGCATAATGTAGTTAAGAAGGTGAAACAAGTTGCCAAAGCTTAGTCTGAGGAGAGGTGAATAACCTTTTTACAAACTAGGGTGATATATCATACATGTGATTTACCACACCACAATAAATTGAACAGAAACTCAGCACTCTGAAAGTAAAGAATTGGGGGGGGGGGGGAAAGCAAGGAAAAGTTATAAAGCAACTAGTCATTCTCCAAGCTCTGGAAGTGGAAATAAGTGTTCCATCCATGACTTAAATATTGTTTTTTTTTAATTGCCGACACTTAGTAGTCATTTGATAACTCCAAAGGTAACTGTGTGACTTAGTTTATTTTTAAATTAAATGGTTTGATTATAATGCTAATATTTTTCATCTATCATATTTTATTTCAATGTATAAAACATTTTTAATGTATATTGAAAATTTACATTTTTACTATGGTTTTTCTACGCTATTATTTAAATGTTGTTACGCTGTGACTTAAAATCACCATCCATTCAAACAAAATACGATTATTAAATTTTTATTACTGTAATAATTGGTCTTAAGTTTTTTTGTAACTATGCATTTATATTTTTTCACTATTTAAATAAGTGAGAGATCATCAATATTGAAGTAATGTAAAATGTTTGCATTTGTATATTTTCGGACCTAAAATTGTATATATGTGTACCAATGACTGTTACATGTTTGACTTACAAATTAACCACTGAAGAAGGTAATCACTGAGTCATATAGCCTCATCTGTGAGTATGGGATGGTAATTTCGGAATGGGGGCCGCCAACCTGTAGCAGCTACAATGGTCCATCACAAGCATCGATTTACTGGCTACTGGAAAAAGCCCGCGTGGAGTTCTCTCCGACTACTCTCAACCAAGTAATGTTTTTCTTCTAATACGCTGAGTCAAATACGCATGGTTGCCACTGCAATGAAAAATCTATGTATCATTTGTTCAATGTTGCCGATACGAATCGAAAACTTGCGAGTCATTTTGTTCATGGTTGCCATAAGAATCGAAAACCGTGTGAGTCCGTCGTTCATGGTTACCCGAGTACTTTCATAAGTTTTTGTAGCGTATTTTATTCTTCCTAGACCTGCATGCCTCTTTTTCTACTCTCTCCAATCATGGTTTTCCTAACTATGATGGTTAATTGCAAATGTAATAAAAGGACGATTTTTTTATTTTTTTTAAATTCAAGATGGATAACAAAAAAATTATGACAGATGAAGAAATCAATGATATTCTATTTTACATGGAATCCGATGATGAAGGAGCTGAAGATCATTCTCGAGAATGTTCCGATGAGGATTACTGATTGATTATGAACCATTTGCAAAGAATCTTGTGATGGATGATGAAATAATTGACAATATATATCGAAAACACTTCGAATGAGAAGACGAAAAACGAAAACGGCCAAGAATCTACATAGGAGGCTCTCACGCTCAAAACCCGACGTCATCTACTCTAAGGAAATCCCTGCCTACGGATCGGTGACAGAAAATCGAGGACTCAGTCACTTTAGTTGGAAAAAATGGCTAGGTTTGGCTCGACGCATACCAATGCAATTCCTCAAAAGGGCAAACAAGGTCAAAAAATATATATTCATGTTGCTCCTGGACCACTAAACGAGACGCTCTCTCGTAATCACCAATCAATGTTTCAAAATTTTTTTCCACAGATAATATAATTAATATTATTCTTGAATTTACAAACAAGGAAGATTGAAACTCTATAGGATAGAATTGACAAGGTTACCAAACAAAAGCACAATAGGCAGCGAATTACAAAAAGAAGAACTTCTGCATTATTTTGGATCTCTTTATTATGCAGCAGCGATGAATAATAATCACCTCATACAGCCATCCCTACACAACCGTTTATACCTAACCTTTTTGAGACATATCATCGGCTATAATGTCCAGTCCCGATCCAATTCTTAGCTGAGTGTCTCAGGTTTAATACCGCGATACCAGGGAACAAAGGAAGCTCAAAATTAGTAGCCCCCACAAAGCGAGCTGTGGGCAATTTTTCGTTTCCAACTGTAAAAAAAATTATAAGCCTGGGTCATATTTGACCATAGACCGAGCACTTGTAAGGACTTCTGGAAATGCCCAACCTAAGTAATATTTTTTGTAAATTATACAACTGACAGTCATCTATTTTAGTTTTTTGTAAGACGGTACATTTTATTTGGTGATAAGTTCTGTATTCACCAACCAAAGACTTGTTTTTGAAGATTGTAAAAGAAAAAGAAACTGAAAGTCATATAATTTAGTTTTTTGTAGAGACTACACATTTATTTGCTGATAATCGTAAATTGAAATATAATGAATAGTTTTTAGTCGAAAAATGAAGTTTGTAAAACATGTTGAATTTGTTAAATTTTATACTTTGTATGATTTTTTTGAATAAATAAAACTGTATATTATACAATACAGGTTTTGGTTTATTGTAATAATGTCAGAGTGTTCTAAATGCTCATAGGTTTACCTACCTCCTATTGGCAGCAAGTTACCTTTCCGGGTTAACCTGAACTTTAAAATAATCCCCAGCCGGTAGACAAATTTCTTGAGCGATAATAATTTTAGCAACTGTGTCTTACTACCCTTCAGGTTATACGCTTTAAGTACTAATTATACTACTGGATGAAGGAATTGGGAAGGTGAATTAGAGAGTGAACCCACAATTGGCTGAAGGAGATGGAAAACCATTTAGGAAAAACCAGCCCCGAGTTCACCCCGACTGAATTCGAACCTCATCTCCCCTCCGTCAACAGTCAAGCTCAATCACGACAAGCATTTACAAACTACGCCAGGCGGAGTTTGAGCGATAAAAACGGAATAACTTTCTCAAAGATAAGTAAAGCCATCGGTTTATGTCAATTTTAGGATAAAAGAACGGGAGGAAGGACATGATGGGAAAATACCTTTCCTCATAAAATAGTAGGACCTGGCCCTTTTGGCGTTCAAGTCTTATACATTTATGCATGCTGTATATAATCAGTCTGTTCAGATTGTCACAATTATAAGGCTAACGCATAGAACTAATAAAAATAAAATCTCTCAAATAAAGAAAACACTATTTTAAAGATTGCCTATATAATGAACAATAGGTCAGTTCAAAAAATCTTGTTATCTTCCTCAACTAATAGATAAATAGGCCTACTTCAAGATAAGAATTTTTTTTTTTAAAGATATAGAGGCCCCTAGTAACATTTGATGATAAAAATCTATGAGAACAATTTTTATAAATCATTAAGTATACTTACAGATGATTAGGTTACGTGGCTACCACACCTAAAACATACTTTTCTTCTAAACTATCTTTCCGGATTAATTAGAAAGTTAGTAGGCCTAGCAACTACTAGTGTTTGTTTAGATATAAGAAGTAATTTTAGCCAGTAAAATATGTAGTTTACACCCGCCAAATAATTAACACGTTGAAAAAAAAAATTGTCTAATTTATAATAAGCTGAAGCCCTTAAATAAAGCGGCAGTCCTTAATATTCCTTGCCTACCTGGAGTTTGTAGAGTACTATGTACCACCTGGTGTTGAAAGAAAATCCAGCTGGAAGCTGAGATGCATCACTAATTACCACCCTTCTTGACGGAGATTGTCTGACTTTGTGTGGCTTGAACGAGCTAGATTGGAAGAATGCTGACATTGTTTCTCTTATTCTGAGAAAACAAAAATCACATTAGACCAACAGAAACACTCCTAGTAAAGAAGCTAACGAGGTTACTAATCACGAATATAGAAATAAATCGCTTTAAACAGGTGGAAATGTCTTTCAAAACAAGTTCCATCACAATAAAAGTTTTACTATACTTTAAAAATCGGTACTTTTTATGTTCACACAATAGCAAAGTTCAAACCTGTAATATTTAAAAAAATGTATTCATCACTAACAACAGATATAAGATGTTCTGCTTTGTCAAATGCTTACTTAAACTATCTACATTCGAAGATCTTATCAGCACGTGTTTCTCCATGAACTGCGCAGAATTTTGTTACGATAGCTTACTGCTGCGCCGATTGAATCTTACAAGTCACTCTAGGGAGGCGCTTTCTTCATATGTCAAGTTGACCATATTTAGTTGATGCAACCAGTAGTTAATGAAAAACCAAGTGAACAAACCTTTTGTTTCAATAAAGTTTGAACAACTTTTAGTTTAAAGGGCGCGTTCTCAAGTCAAGTTTAGTGACCGATTTAGTTGGATCACAAAAGTAGAATGAAAAACCTAGAGGAGAATCTTTTTCAATAAAGTTGATCAACTTTTAAGTGGATCAAGAAAAATTAGACCTGTCAAACTTTATCGTTCAAGTGAGAGTAAACTTCGTAGAACCAGATGTGGGTTACACTAACATCATAATGTTAAATATGTATCTCATCCAATAAATGTCTATCTAATTTATTTAAATCTAACACATAATGTCGTATCCCCTAGATGCATTTTTTGTTAGTGGCAAAATGTCTATTCCAAATCTCTAGGGTTACGACAGTTTGCAGTTAGACTTATAAATTAATAATAGAACAAATTGTTGTAATGCCACACATTAAAGGTTAAGACATTTGAAAGTACATCAGTTTTACATACGGACGTAAGAAACATCATTCTTTTGATAAGAAGAGTTTTTTGTTATCTTAATTGTATAACTGTTACAATAATAATTTTACTGAATTTTTCATATTACGCTCTGAATTTCTGTAACAAGGTAAGTTTTTAATTAGGTTAATTGGCATCCAAATATTATAAGATGACAAATTGTTTTAATATTGAACCCTACAACAATTGTGATTCCAAATCACTATAGGGTACAACAACTTGAAATAGCATCAGTGATTTATTTACTCGACTAAGACACTACCATCCTGTTTTGACTACAAAATTGTTTGTGATTATAATAATTATTGTGTAACAATGCATTTAAGTGATTTGTGTCTGAATCTAGTCTTATTTGAACTTTGATTGTTATGTTGATGGTAAAATTTAAATCAACGTACGTTTATTTAAATAGTCACCTTATATAATAAGTTATAAGAATAATTTAAGATTGAGAGCCTCAACAATGATATTTCTAAATGCAATATTTTCTTTATAATTTTCCAAGTGAACATATATAATTTAAATTTTTTACTGAATGTATTTTGTGACTCAATACTTATAACATAGTTTATTTTTAGATTAAAAAATGAATGACTTCTAGAACACAAGATCATTGAATGGCACTAAGCCAATTGCCAACAAAGCAATCACATTTGAGTCCTGCAGGATCTTTCAAAGCAAGAACTCATTAAGGATATATGACATACGACAATGCTACCACCTTAAATGTTACAGAAAGTAATACACGTGTGATACCCACCAATTTTGCCGCAAATACTGAGAGTAAATTACTCTCGCCTCCACACTGATGACAGTGACTGTGTTTACTTTTATGGAACCAGATAGTGAACTGCTTATCTCATATCACAAATGAATGGTGGTGTAATCCTGAGCACTTATGGTTTGAAGAATTAAATTAAATGATGTTTACAGTTATATGCCAGATTTGATATTTTTAGAAACTACAAACAACAATACAAAATTATAAGTTCTCTTCATTAGTTCCAGTTGGAGGAGACCGTAAAGATTTGGCAGTAAAATATTAAAATTGCATGCCAACCTTAAAAGTAGATGATATTCCGAAATGATGAGATAGAGAGTTGCATAAAATTATTGAAGTGTCACATCAGAATGCAAGGTAAATAATACTGTAGAAGTGCATCAAATGAATGTAAATATATGACTGTAGGAAGTGAACGAGAATCCAGAGTCTTTGACAATAACAAATGTTTTAAGAAAAGAAATTTCTAATGAAGATGATGTTGAACCTTTAACCATAGCCCCATCATTTTCTGCTGCTAGTAATGAGTCTCCAATATTAGTTTATTCTCCCACTGCTGTTGTAAAAAAAAGAAAACGTGGTAATTCTGCCAATTGGAAGAGAAATCTGAATAAAAAACTACGAATGGAAGGTAAAAAATATGTGGGTTTCAAGACTGAAAACGGGAAAATTATTCAGGACCAAACAAGAAGTAAACGAAAATTGGGGGAGAAATGTGAATCCAAAGCTTGCAGAAAATATGGAGAGCGAAAATGTACGGAAATTAGCGAAGAAGAAAGAAAGTCGATTTATGATTTTTTTGGACAAAAATGACATGGGAGCAAAGGAAAGTGTATGTTGTAAATAATGTTGAGAAATTAGTGCCAAAGCGACGCTACACAACTAATGAAGAATCGAGAAGAGGTTTCACTTTCATATACTATTTAAAACTACAGAATAAAACCAGATATCCTGTATGCAAAAAATGTTTCTGTCCACGCTGGCATTAGGAGAACGTTCTGTCAGAGAATGGGTGGATAAAAGTTCGTGAGGTATGTTGATTCACATGAAGTCTTACAAAAGAACAGAAAAAGTTCAAGAACAACATCTTCAATTCAAAGTGAAAACAAACTGAACCAGTTCTTTGATTATCTCCCCAAGCTTCCATCGCATTATGCTAGAAAGAGCACTTCTAAATTGTTTTTGGAGCAAAGCATTGGCTCAATATCCCAGCTATATACCATGTATTGTGAGAGAATAAATGCTATTGATGAAAATCCAGTTAGTAGAACTAAATTTGCATCAACTTTTCAAGAGAAGAATCTGTCTTTATACACATTAAAAAAAGATCAGTGTGATACTTGTGCACAACATGAAGTGGGAAACATAACTGATGAAGATTGGAATCGCCATATAACAAGAAAAGAGAGAGCTAGGAAAGAAAAAGAAGCCGATAAAATTTTGGCAGAACAGAAAGAGTTCACTGTGCTTACAATGGACTTGCAAGCAGTTAAGGTGTCACCATATGTACAGGCAAGCGCTTTCTATAATAAGACCAAGTTATGCTGCCATAATTTCACAGTGTACAACTTGACTTCCCATCATTGCACATGCTATTGGTTTAGTGAAGTAGATACTGATTTGACAGCATCCACTTTTGCATCGCTTATAATTGACTACTTAAATTGTCATTGTGTTCTTGATAAAGAAATAATTATATACAGTGATGGGTGCACCTATCAGAATAGGAACAATATTTTATCAAATGCATTGTTGGACCATGCTATCAATAATAAACAAACCATCACCCAGAAGTATTTGGAAAAAGGGCATACGCAAATGGAGTGCGATTCCGTGCACAGCACCATTGAAAGAAAACTAAAGAAAAGGCCAATACATCTTCCAAGTAACTACATGACAGTCACAGAAGAAGCGAGGAAAAAACCTTTCCCATATGAAGTCAAGTGGATGAACCATGAAGCATTCACTGACTACTCCGTGCCATCTTTACAAAGGTCAGTTAATAAGGGGTGATCTTTCTTTTCATTTTTAACTTCAAATTTTGTTTTAGCTTTTTGAAAAATTGTTTAGTCTTTTTTTTTTACACAGTGTTACTTCAGGTTTTTTCTTAAAGAATATTTGATTTGTAGAGTTTATTTAGAATGACTACAGTATGTATAAAAAAAATGTGTGCTTACTACAAGCTACAGTAATAAAATATTAAAATAAATAATGAATACGAAATTTTTATGATAAGAAAATTTGTTAAATTTTACATTTTATACTATTTAAAAAAATATGTTTCGAATCATTACTCTCCCTTTAAAATAAAGTTTTTAGCCTTAATTTTGAACAGTCCATTAGTAAATATCATGGTATGTTAATTACCACAAAATGTTTATCAACCTACAACGTTTCTAATTACAGGTTAAATAGCATAAGGCCTGGACCGAATAAAGTGACAGATATAAGGTGTCTCAAATACAACCCCAAAGGAGAGATTTGGTTTAAACTTGACTTTGAAGAAGAGTGGCAACTGCTACCAAAACGTTTTAGAGCTGTGAATGTTCCAGTGAAATGGCAAAAAAGGAACATTTCACCTAGAAAAATCACACTCCAAAAATTTAATCATCTGCAGCAGCTGAAATCGGTTCTCCCTCGAGATTGTCATCTCTTCTATGATTCACTTCCTCACGATTAGGAAGATCTCGGGTTGTGTTAGTATACTGTGTAAGTCCCAGGCAGGAGTCGATGTTTGGCATCGGTGCTGTGCGGTCGTGTTTTGTTTTGTGGTGCTGAGAGTTGTGACGTGGATAAAAGTGTGTTGGGAGTGGTGGAATCCAAGGTCGAGTGCGATGTGGACTCGGCAATGACAGAGCTTTATTCAACCATTCGTCAAAATTCTAAATCTAGGGCCATAGATTCTAAAATGGGTCGTGCAAGATCTCCACCTAACAATAAAAATATGAAGAAAGCTAAATCTAGTGTAGGGCGGGGTGCGGACAAACCAACGGGACAGGCGTTGGCCAAAGCTCCGAAAGTAGACAACACTAAGGAGAGCCAAATTGGGACAATTGTATCAGTCGACAATACAGCAGTAGAAATAGAGGAGGTATTCAATTCTTCTAATCCAGGGCCGTACAAAATTACATTTTCAAATACATCGGAACTAAACATTCAGAATCTGCACCCAATGAAAATAGGAAAGGGTCTATTTCCTAAGTATAAGAGTGTAGCTAGCATTGCTCCGGCAGGGAAAAACCAAATTGTTGTTGAATTGTTATGTATTAAGGAAGATAATAGTCTTATGGCAGATAGGGAATTACACAAGCTTTTGAAGGTTTCAGTTGACAGGGTGGGTCGTAATGAACATAGGATAGGAGTTATTCATAACATTCCACTAGAGTTTTCGGAGGAATTTATTAAGGAAGAGTTAGAGAGAGAAAGTGAATCTTCAATATTGCAAGTACGACGTTTCAATAGGCGCAACCCTGATACACCTGAATGATTTGATCCCTCTGGAACAGTAGCAGTAACTTTCGTGGGCAAAGAGCTACCATCTTATGTGGTCAAGTGTTTCTCAAGGGTGGAGGTCAAGCCTTATGTTTATCCAGTTACGCAATGTCACAACTGTTTACGTTTTGCACATCTAGCTGTCAACTGTCGTAATGGGGGGAACAGGTGCGCAAGGTGTGGAGGGGGTCATCTCATAGAAGAATGTCTACAAGGAACCACAAAATGTGTTCATTGTGGGGGGGCTCATTTGGCGACCGACCGAATGTGTCCTGAGTGGATACGACAGCGTCAAATCAAATCTACAATGGCTCGTCGCAATTTGTCGTAGCGGGAGGCTGGACAGGCTGTGGACCGCATATCTGCCTACAAGTCACGCTATGCAATCAGGGGGGCCCAATTTGTCATGGACAGTTCTCAATTCCCAAATATGCCATTACGGCCTAGTAATAAAACATCCTACTCGGCGACTCTTACAAGTACACCAGAACAGGGTGTCGAGGATATGGGCGTGGATTCTTCAGGAAGCTCTATCGAAGGAACATTAGACGACATCATAAGTAAGGGGGTGGAACAGATGGTTTCTAAAGTTGTATCGCTCCTAGTAACCGTGGCTTCCTCAGCGCCAGGGGAGTTAGATTTGCCAAGTTTAATGGCAACAATAACAGGGAAAATCCAAAAGTTGTTAAGGGATGTGCGACGCTTTAATAGCCATAATCGTAGATCTGCTAGGTTCAAACCAAGTAGCGGTGTTCAAAGTAATCTTGTCTGAGTTAATTAAATATACATATTATTATTATTTATTTGTGTTTTTATGGTTAGTTATTTAAATATTATACAATGGAATTCTAGAAGCATTAGGAATAAAAAAGCGGACCTGGAGCAACTAATTTTTTCTCGTGATATCCATATAGTAGCGTTAAGTGAAACTTGGCTCAGGTACAAGGATAATTTTGTTATAAATGGATTCAAAATTTTTAGGTCTGATAGGACTGCCCGAGCGGGAGGTGTCGCGCTGTTAATTAGGTCGGACATTCAATCTGTTCAAGAGAACACGGGGCAAATTTCAATATCCTTGGGAGTTTGTAGGAGTAAAAATATTTTCCGCAGGCAGGACATTTTCAGTTATATCTTTATACAACCCGACACCGGATAATTTCGATAACAATTTATGGGAGCAATTTGTCGGAGGTTTACCATCCCCGCTTATTATTTGCGCGGACATGAATGCACACCATGTATTGTGGGGCTCCCCTCACAGAGATCGTCGTGGGATAAATTATTATTATTATTATTATTATTTGGGTTTAGAGGCCCATCGACACATCGAGGTCATTAGGGCCTTGAAATATATTTAAAACATAATAAAATCCCCATAGGGGAGAGATATAATCATTCACCACCTGAGACACTCCATAGGAGTGCTCAAATGGGCTCAAAGTACAATTGAGTGAAACACCTGCTAAAAAAAACCACAGGTGTATCACTCTAATAAAAAACAAAACAAACATATTAAAACAATATATTAGTTAAAAAGACAAAACTAACATGTTAAAATAATTATTTTATTAAAGTTTGTTAAAATGGATAAAACGACAAGACAAACACATTAAAGTATACTAAAATGTTAAAAAGGTCTCAATATGAGATAAAATCCAGATGAGCCACTTTATAAAAGTGACTCAAATGGCACTAAAAAGATTCGCCTGGCGTATAAAATGGAGTAAACAAATAACTCCTTCAGCGCTGTCGCGTAATAAAAATCGAAGGTCACCTTTAAAATCAAGGGCCAAGCGAATAGGGGCATATCTGCGACACTCCACCAAAATGTGGTGCACACTAAGGGGAGCATCGCAAAATTCACACACTGGAGGTGGATCCCCTCTTAGTAAAAAACTATGGGTCAATGAAGTATGCCCGACGCGGAGTCTCGTCACGATGACCTCCTCTCTCCTAGACTTTCGTATAGAAGAGGGCCATCGCGACACACCGTCCCTGATGGACCGCAGCTTGTTCTGAGCAGGGGTCGAGACCCACTGCTCGTGCCGGGTGCGCAACACTCCACGCCGAACATAACCCTTAAGATCTAAAAACATGATACCCAGACTCGCCTCCGGAGGCAAGCTCGCTGCCTCCTTGGCTGCCTGGTCCGCCAGTTCATTCCCTGGAAGACCAGCGTGACCAGGAATCCAGCAAAAGGCGAGCCGGGTGCTTAATGAATCAATTTTTAAAATTTGTTCATGTATCATCTGCACGAGGGGATTCCAGGAATAAAGTGTGGACAATGCCAACAGAGCACTCATGGAATCCGTGCAGATGAGAACCGAACGGTGACTATTTCGATATATAAAACACAAAGATTTAAAAATGGCATACAATTCAGCCGTAAAAACACTGGTTTCTTTAGGTAAACCAAATTTAAAATTGGATCCTTCCACAACAAAAGCACATCCCACGGAGGCTCCAGATTTAGAGCCATCAGTGTAGATTCGCTAAAATCCGTGAAAGCGAGTGGAGAGGAGCTCATTAAAGGTCCTCTCATATACAAAGTTTGGGGTGGTCGCTTTAGGGAACTTGGCAAGATCAAAATGGCATTTCGGAGGGCGTATTTTCCAGGGAGAAACTCGACCTGGTGATATGGGGATAGCCTTTGGCAGCACTATCCCACACGTGTCGAAAACCGATAGCATCCGGATCCCAACCGGCCTTGTACTACGCCATTTGGTTTCATACAAGACACGGTTAGGGGGATGAAAAACAGGGCGGTAGGCAACATGCTCTGGCATGCAGTGCAGTTTGGACACGTAAGATGCCAGGAGGTAAGACCGCCGGTAAGAAAGAGGGGGCTCACCGGCGTCGGCACAGATGCTGACGACTGGACTGGTACGAAAAGCACCAGTATACAGTCGAATGCCAGCATGGTGGACGCTATCGAGCATCTTTAACGTCGAGGGTCTAGCGGAACCATAAACAAAACTGCCTTAATCAAGTTTTGATCTCACCAAGGCTCTATAGGGGCGCATCAAGGTTTCCCTATCCGCACCCTAGGACCGACCGCTAACCACCTTGAGCAGGTTTAGTGCTTTTATAGACCTCGCTTTCAAGTCTTTGATGTGGGGGATCCAAGTTAATTTAAAATCAAATAAAAGTCCCAGAAACTTTACGGTTTCTGAGACTGGAAGAACGGCGTGGTTCATTAAAATATTGGGGGCTGGCTGTATTCCGCGTAATCTATGGAAGTGGACGACCGTCGTTTTGGCTGCAGAGAAGCGAAAGCCATTACGCGATGCCCACGACCAAAGATTGTTAACACTCAGTTGTATCTGTCGTTCAGCCCTGTGGAGACTTGACGAACTGCAATAAATTGCGTAGTCATCCACAAAGAGGCATGAACGAACAGGTGAGCGCACGTTGTCCACAATACTATATATCGCGATAGCGAACAACGTACAGCTCAGAATACTACCCTGAGGCACCCCATTTTCTTGAATAAAATCCTCGGATAAGGTGTTATTTAACCTTACCCGAAAGTGTCTATCCGACATAAAATTAGATATAAAAGAAGGAAGGTTTCCCCGAAACCCCAATTAAAAAGTGTTTTCAAAATGCCGTACCGCCAGGTGGTGTCGTACGCTTTCTCCAGATCAAAAAAAAACAGCCAGAAGGTGCTGTTTATGGAGAAAAGCGTCACGGACAGCCGTCTCTAGACGGACAAGATGATCCACTGTAGATCGGTTCCGGCGAAAACCACATTGAATATTAGATAGCAGATTGCGGGATTCTAAATACCATATAAGTCGTTTATTAATAATTTTTTCCAGTATTTTACATACACAACTAGTTAAAGCTATCGGTCGATAACTAGTTGGCTCTAATTTATCTTTGCCACTTTTATATAACGGGATAACGATTGCTTGCCTCCAAAGTGATGGGAAATGATGAGATTCCCAGACACTATTGAAAAGGTCCAGAAGATATGCGTGTCCGGCAGGGGGCAGCTGCCGCAACATTTCATAGTGGATATCATCTGGACCGGAAGCTGTGTTACCTGCCTGGGAGAGGGCATAGGTCAGTTCATCTTGCGTAAAGGGGGAGTTATAATCCTTCCCCCGACTTGGACCAAAATTAATAGTACGGCGCTCGATGCTCCTCTTATGCACCGCGAACTCGTTAGAGTAGCTCGCAGTGCTAGAAATAGCGGCGAACATCGAGCCCAATACATTGGCGACCTCCATAGGGGGGGAGACAAGTGAACCGTTAGACATGAGTGCGGGTATATTATAAATGGTATTTTTGCTACTACGTACTTTACGAATGTGATCCCAAACCTTGGTTGTGGGAGTGGAAATAGTAAGGGTAGAAATAAACTGTCTCCAAGACTCTCTTCTGCTTTCTCGAATAATACGGCGAGCTCTAGCACGTAGAATCCGGAATGACTCCAGATTCTCCGAAGTTGGACGTCGATGAAAGAGACGTAGGGCCCTTCGACGGTTAGAAATAGCCAGCCGGCACTCCTCGTTCCAACAAGTACCAGGACGGTGGCGCAGGTTTGGCGAGGATTTTGGGATGAATGCCCTCGCCGCCGCTATGACCGTCGAAGTAAATTGCCCAGCCTTAACATCGACGTCGGGAGAATGGGGTTCGTCGAATACGGCGAGCTCGCGGAATTTATGCCAGTTAGCACGTTTAAGAACCCATTGAGGGAACTTTGCTGTACTGGGAGGATCTTTAATTTGTGAAAGCAGAATGGGAAAGTGATCGCTGCCACATAGGTCCTAGTGAACCTCCCAAAGGAAGTGAGCAGCAATCCCGGGCTACATAGGGCTAGGTCGATGGCAGAGGATACACCATTAAAGGTGGAGAAGTGTGTCTGGGTCCCGGTGTTCATTAACACCAGGTTTCCCGAGACAAGAATATCCTCTACCATCCTCCCGCGGGCGTCTGTAAAATTAGACCCCCACACCAGGTTATGCGCGTTAAAGTCCCCCAAGATGATATAGGGGGCGGGAAGTTGTATAAAGAGGGCCTCTAGTGTCCTCTTGGAAACACGTTCACCTGGTGGGAGGTAGATGCAGCATACGGTTACCTCCATAGGAAGGAGACTCTGACAGCGATCACTTGGAGATCAGAAACAATATTAATATTCTTATGATATATAGTACTTCGTGCGAATATAGCCACACCTCCGCTAGCCCGATCAAAGAAAGGCTTGTCGGTACGATACACATCGTACCCACGAAGCATCGGGTTGTCAGTTGGGCGGAAGTGGTTCTCCTGCAAACACAAGATGAAAGGATGCAGGGAAGAAATTATTAGTTTGATTTCCTCTACACGAGCATAGAAACCCCTACAATTCCATTGTATTAGCGACATAAGTTATTAGTAGGAAATTTAGTTATCCTCGCAATCCATTTCACTATCCTTTAAGAATAAAAATTTGTTGAGGGCCTTTTTAGGCCCTCTTGCCTTACCCAGTCTCTCCTGTACCTCTCGCTTCAGGAGAGGCTTCGGTTTACTTAGGAGAGACTGGGTAGTCGGATCCTTGCGCGAAGGCTTTGTTAAGGCCTTCGACGCTTTTTTACTATTATTCTTTTCGGCGGTCTCTCGCTGGTCCTTCTTCAAGGCACCAGTGGGACTCGCCTTTACGGCCTCACCTGTTTCGCCACTCATCCCGGCCTCTGGAGGCCCAGAGGCGAGAGTGAGCGAATCAACAGTGGCCGCATGCAATTTATTTCCCCGAGGAGGGCTCGGGGGAGTCCCCCGAGGAGGAATCGGGGAAGTACCCCGAGGAGGGCTCAGTGGAGTTCCCCGAGGGGGGAACGGGGGTGTTCCCCGAGGAGGGCCCGGAGGAGTTCCCCGAGGGGGGCTCGGGGGTGTTCCCCGGGGGGGGGGCTCGGAAGTGATCCCCGAGGGGGGTATGGGGGAGTTCCCCGGGGAGGCTCGGAAGTGTTCCCCGAGGGGGTCTCCTCGGGGGTACAGGTAGTGGAGGCGACTGTTGTGAGGGTGTCGCCACTTGTTTTATATTTTGCATCACCATAGTTGATGCTGGTTTTTTACTTGAGTCTCGAATAGAGACAAGTGGCACAGGTCGTGTAGAAGTCTTTGCAATATTAACTGCGCAGTGGCAGTTAGGGCAATTTATATTTTGGCTAACAATTTGGCTGTAGGAACTTTGAAATACCGGAGCTTGTAGTGCAGTATACTCTTTGCGTGCCTGGGCATAAGGGATCTTCTTTTCTGTTTGGATCTCCAGGACTTTTTTCTCTACTTTCCAATTCGGACAGGACCGAGACCAGGCAGAATGAGGACCCTTGCAATTAATGCAGAATTTAGGAGACTCGCATGGTTGTTCGTGAGCCTCCTGTCCACAATCTGCACAGGTTGGCTTACCACGGCAACGCAGCTTCGTATGCCCGAATTCCTGGCACTGAAAACAGCGCCGAGGGTTGGGGACATACGGCCGGACCCTAAGCACGTGGAAACCAGCTCGGACCTCCTTTGGTAAGGAAGAAGTGGCAAATGTTAGGATATAACTGTCAGTATTCTTCACTACATCGTTCCTTTGATGGTAATCCTATATACTTCGGTGACATGTTGAGGGGAAAGCTCCTCACAGATGTCCTCAATGCTTACGCAGTCGAGGTCATAGCAAGTGACCACTCCCTTGCAAACACTGAGGAACCTGTGCGGTTCCACCTTCACCTTTAAATGATTCGAGGGGCTCAACGGTATGGTAGTTATTGCCATTATTTTCGCTGTCTGAAGGTCATTTTCGGTCTGGATCATTATTGTGCCATCGCGCAGTTTTCTAATTGAAACCCCAGGATCGGCAGCTCCACTAATCACTCTTTCGAGGACAAATGGGCTGACACGCCTGAGGTTCTCATTTTCTTCTATTCGAGACATTACCAGGAAGCGGGGCTGGGGCCTCACCACTTCCTGGATTTTTTCAATTAAAGGGCTGGACGGCCTTACCCGTTTCCGCCTCTTATCTATATTACGACCCTGCGACGGGCCGGGCAGACAGTTGCCAGCAGTGTTTGGCAGTACGTTGCCAGCGGCGACAATGTTGTCGGCCATGCCATGATTGGGGACAACCTACACAATACTCGGATCGTAGACCCAGGGTGATCCAAGTTGGTTCTACCACATATGGCCCTGTTAACTGTCCCGGCGAGAGGCTCTATACGACGCTAGACATAACAACCTTCGCATAGAGCATCGCCGAGAGAGAGGTCGTCGCAGCAAGTGGGTGTAGGAAAGTTCCAATTTTACGTCCGGGCCCTCATGAACGCAACCGATCTTTTCCCAAAGTAGGGTACCCGGTTATTGTCATCCCTAAGGCCCTTCTATTAAGATATTGCAACCGGCGCACTTTCATTTAGGAGCTCAAGGCAGTGGTATCCAATAATAAACAAAGAAGAGCCGGGTTAGTTGCCAAGGTCGTCAACGGAAAGGCCAAAGGCCTCTGTGCAGGATGAACGGTGGGGGAAAGGAAGAAAAAGGTAAGAATAGATAAAGCGAAGGGGGAAGAGTGAAAAAAAGGGGGAAAGTGAAGGAAGAAGAAAATGATGTGAAAGGAAAGATATAGGATAGGTTTGTCCCACACGAGGTACGTCCTGCACAGAAGTCTCCCCTTTTAGTCGCTTCTTACGACAAGCAGGGGTTACTGCGGGACTATTCTAAACCCCGTCCCGCAGGGGGAACTCTCGTCCTGTTTTGGTAAAATCATGGAACACTTAGTTAAAGCTCGTTTAGAACGATTTCTGGAAATGAATGAACTCCTTAACCCTATGCAATTTGGGTTTAGAAAGGGACGGTCCACGCTGAATAGCCTCTCTATATTAGTTTCTGACATTCAAATTGCTCTATCACAAAACTCATTTATATCAGCCTTTTTCCTCGATATACAGGGTGCGTACGATAATGTCGAGCATTCGGTGTTATTTGATAAACTTTTTCGCCTGGGCTGCTCTAGCAAAATGTGTTATTGGCTAAGTTATCTATTTCAAAATAGATCGTAAACTGTCAAGATAGGACAAGTCAGATCATCCCCTAGAACTCAACGAAGGGGCCTACCACAGGGATCAGTTCTTAGCCCTCTGTTATATGCAGTGTATTCGAACGATATTGATCACGCTTTCCCGGTTGGTATAACGACTCTACAGTATGCAGATGATGTGGTAATATACGTTCGATCTTGTAACTTATCAGAAGGGGTGGATAAGTTAAAATCAGTGTTTCCCTTGCTTTCAAATTGGTTGTCAGCCCATTTTCTGTCTCTAAATTTATCTAAATGTTGTGCGGTAATCTTCACCCGACACAGAGTGCAAGATAATGCAATTAGACTAGTTTATGAAGGCTGTCAAGTTCATGTACAGCCAACGGTGCGTTTTTTAGGCATGATTCTAGACATGAAGGGATCTTGGCTCCCTCATGTTTTGGAACTATCTAGTATATGTGACAAATTTATAAATACAATGAAATCAGTTGCGGGTGCCTCGTGGGGTTCCCACCCATATACAATGCTGCAAATGTACCGTGGGCTTATACGATCTCGATTGGAGTATGGTTGTTTTTTGTATCACACTGCAGCAAGATCCACACTAGAAAAACTGGATAGGATACAATATGCGGGTTTAAAACTGTGCCTGGGTGCCTGTCGTACATCTCCAACCAATGCGCTCCTTACTGAATCGGGAGAATTACCTTTATCTCTTAGGCGCCGTCTGTTGGCGGACAAGTTTTTTATGAAAGATTGCTCAACTTCCAGTTATCTGCGTCACAGGCTTCGAATCCTTTCAAATTATGTTGAAACAAAACAATATTGGGTAAACAGAACAGGTCCTTCTCTGGTGGGTAGTTTTTCGGGTTATAATGATTTCCGTAAATATACCTTTTCTCTTCCGTATTCGGTACAGTGTATCACTGGGGGGCATGAGGCCCTCTGGGATGTACCAGTGTTGTTATC
Source organism: Timema cristinae (assembly GCA_039000515.1). Classification (NCBI taxonomy): domain Eukaryota; kingdom Metazoa; phylum Arthropoda; class Insecta; order Phasmatodea; family Timematidae; genus Timema; species Timema cristinae. Next base: position 26,658 of record JBCFYV010005304.1, read on the forward strand.
TATCCCTGAATCAGGAGTAAAAAGAGTCACCCATCCAATCGAACAGAAGTTAAATGCATTAAAGTTTATGAAAGCAAGATGGAGTAGATACAGACTTATATTTACAGATGGAGCTAGGAGGGGTGGGGAGCCAGCCCTAGTGGGGGCGGCCTTCTATGACAGTAGTATTAATTATGGTCAGTCATATAGATTACAATCCGATGCATCGATATTTACAGCGGAATTATTTGCTATCCTACAGGCATTAAAATATATTTTATCTTTACGTCCGCAACTTGTAGTGGTATTATGCGACTCCCGTAGCGCTTTGGAGTCTATAAGTGGCGTCTCAAGCCCCCTTCGCACCCACTGATAATTCAAATACTCGAAAAATTCGCCTCTCTACGAGCTAGGGGTTACGAATTGGGGTACCAATGGATCCCTAGCCACGTGGGTATAATGAGTAATGAGAGAGTAGATAGTTTAGCATCTAGTGTAAATGTATTTTCTATTGTACATGAAATCCCACTACCGTATAGCGACTTTATACCGAGGGTAAAACAAAGAAGTCGGGTTAAATGGAGCTAATGGTGGGAGACTACATGCTAGCAGAAAACAAAATGGTATCACGGGATGTATGGTGCAAAATTAGAAACACCATGCTTTTCAGGAGTTAAGGGCTCCCGTAAGTTTATTTGTACAATTATCCGCCTCCCGCTCGGACACGCCTACACGAAAGACCGACTTTATTTTATGCCTAAAGTACCGTCCCCACATTGTGTGGTCTGCCATGTTCCAGAAACATTAGAACATATATTTATGGTATGTCCTGTACATCATTTGGCTCGGGTAAATTACATCCATAATCATATTACAAACTTTTCTTTAGTTAAGGTATTACGCTCAGACCACATTACTTTGTACAGGATGCTGTACAATTTCCTGCTAAATATAAATATGTCGGTGTAGTGACGATCAAAATGTCTTCCCGGTTATTTCGTAGTTGAAATTCGTTGTGAAATAGGGCTAGGTTAATTGGGTCAGAATCAGAGTGATCCAATAAGAAAATCAAGAAAGTGTAATCGGAATGAAGTCAAATAAAATGTTCCTGGCTTATTGAAGACAATATCTTCAGTGCCATTGAAGAAGAAGAAGAAGAAGAAAAAAACTCGTTAAAAATACTTGTTTATTTTTCGTGTGTTATTTTTTGCGTGTAAATTATTGTAAAATGGATAGTAAAAAGAAAATTACCAAGGAACAGAAACAGATTATTCTAGAGCTTGTTGAAGGTATGTAACACATTTTATATTTATCCCCCTTTTAGGTTAGAATCTAACTTCATAGGCATGATGTTGGCTAGTAGATTCACTATTATTTATAAATGTGTGCTTCAAATTGTATGTAGCATTAAGGTCCATATTTTCTCATTTAGTGTGAAAATCTCTCTCAAAAGGAAATTTATTTAAGAGTTAAAATCATCGTTAAAATATGTTTGAGAATAATACTTTACATATATAAGTAAATTAATGTGGGCTATATACAGTCACTCATTCCCTCAAAATGTTACAAAACAAGAGATAAACATGCAAATTAAGTAATTTATTTTTGAATTCCTATAGGCCTATGTATTTATCTGGCAATACTATTAGATGCTTTAAAACAACTTTATATTAATTTAAGCTAGGCCTAGTTTGTCGGCTTCCCAAAAATTTTAAAATTTATTAAACTGTGATAGGATTGACCATATTTAGTACACGTTTTCCAAATACGTCTTTTTTAACAATAGCATATAAAGGGGTTAAATAAATAAATATATAGTTTAACCTCATTTTACTTTTGTCTACTTTTAAGCATATGTTTTTTAATTATGATTTTTATAAAATGACACCAACGGCATATAATTGATATTATTCTTTACAGGGTAAGTAGAACAAACCCAAAGGTTCATAGAATTAAGGAAGATAAATGATAAATATGAATTTGTGCCTTAAAAAATATGCCACCATTGATAAAACACTATCAAAATTCAATATTGTTACCATAAAAACGCATGTTTCAGAGTTATCCACCAGATGGCTCTAGCAGTACTTTGCTGTCTGAAAACTATCATGCACCCTATGTACTTAAGGGTGCCAGAAACGTGTTATATTAAAGCGTGCAGTAAAGTGCACAAGTGCGTAGGGGACAGACTATTCAGGCACAGCTTATATTTACGCATGCTAAGAACCACATTTGGTGTGATGTAGCCTACCATTTCTAATTGAATCAGATGAGTACATTTTTTGGGGTAGCCACTGAATTGTATTTTATTTTATGAAAGTGAATAATATTGTAATACCTAATTTAAATAAAAAATTCAAGGACACTATATTAAGAAAATGTTAAATCAAAAATTGCACACTATTTTCATTTCAAAAGTCAAATCAGAAACGACAACCAAAAAACCTCCAAACTGGATCTAGTTATTTTAAATTTAATAATAATAATATTTCAAATATACCCCTATTTTATTTTGATAGCCTTTAGACAGAAGTTTGGCCTACTACACTCACCTCAATATAAAGTTTTCTAAAATAGGTATATTTTAAATAAGTAGGCCCAGTATAGTAGTATAATTGTTCTTTTAATTTGATTTGTTTTAGGAAACGAAAAGATATGTAAAGGGAAATTGGGGCCAGACTTCACTAATAAGGAGTGTGTTGAGTTCTGGGAGGAGGCCACGAAACAATTGAACTCTTGTGTTGGTGCAACAAAGTCTTGGAAAGATTGGAGAAAGGTTTGTTCTTATGATTATCTTTAGTAGATTAAAGGCCTTTTATACTAAATACTGTACAGAAGTTGAGCATATCATGTATTCGAAATGCTCAGTAGGCCTACTCTGTTTTAAAAGTTTCCCTGAATCAACATTAGCCTTTGCTTAAAATCTATTAATGTGTGCTACATGTAACTGTCTCATTTATTTTTGTGAAACGTGTGACCCTACAAATGAACAATGATGATTAGTTTAAAGCATTACTCTTACTGTAAATTATCAAAAACCCACCACTTGCTATCTGGTTAAAAAGTGAATTGGATGTTTCCTTTATACAATCTAAAATATACCCCGTAGTTTATATTATTATTAAATTGTTATCAAGCTTATAGGCCTGTATAGTCTGGTTACCAATAACAAAGAGGTTTGGGTATGAATATTTGATAGAGGCACTGAGGTGATTGTTGTTAAATTGTTTCCACTCTCCCTGCACACAAATATATGTTTATTTTTTTTCTTGTAAAAGCAAATAAAAATTAATAAAATTTATCTTAATATTAGAATATGCCATATTGGATTTTTTCACCATGTCTTACCACCCATACACATCTACTAGATAAGTTACTTTGGTTAGGGATGATTCTGGTAGTATTGAGGTAAAACTATGCACATTTGCATGGAGGGACGGTGGAAAATAATTTTGTAAAATACGCCTCACTAGACCGAACAAAAACTAAATCCCAACCTCCTTGTGAGTGGTGAACCAGTCTACACAAGACAGGTGGACAACTTTGTCAGTGTTAGTACCACAGTTATGGGTCATTGTTAAGTTAGCTACATTTTTTAGGTAGTGGTTCTCAAAGGGTGTGTTGCGGCACACCACTGCCGTGAAATTCTTGATGTAATGTTATTGTTTAAGCTTTAGGCCCAATATATCTGTGGCTCTATGGCAAAAGCTGATATGTCAAAAATTTGAGGTTTTGAGTTATCATTACTGGTATATTATGTAAAATGTTTTCTTTAATCTGGCAGAAGCTGATATGCCGATATTTGCTTATTTTTGGTAATATAGTGAAAATAAAAACTTGATATGTCACCATCTGCATTTTAGTTCTCAGCCAAAATATGATATTTCTAAGATTGTTTACAATTTTTTTTGTCAAAAGTAGTTATCTCAACTGTAGTTAGTAAATAAAGGAAAGTTCTTCTTTGCCATAATATGATATGGTAAAATATCATCCTTATTCATTGGATGAGGTTAGGAAATTTTGTAATTTATTCTATGCCAAAACATGATATGTTGACATATCAACTTCTGGCTTGCCAAATACAAGCACTTTTGCAAAGCCTAAATATGATATGTTGGCTGAACTCTGGTGGTTTTCATACAAAACAGACAGTCCAGAATATTAAAAGATTGAGTGAAGTTGTGTGAAAGTGATTGATAGTTTTTTTTATAGTTACGATCATTCATGAATGAGAATATTATGTCGGGATTTAAAAAAAGGGAATGTGAAAAAAAAAGTAATGCAAAAAGATTTGAAACCAGAACAGAAAAAATTATGAATGCAGCAGCCAAACTAACAAGTCAACAAAAAATTATTAACACAGGTAAGGTTACTTCTAGGTTAGTTATGTGTAAACCTAAGTTTTTTTAGTTGAAACTTTTATAGGTTTAATATTGTAATATTTGATAAATTATGTGTAGGTCATGTAGGTTATTTATTAGTTTGACCTGCTATATACTTTTTGAAGTTTTAATATTGTATAGTAGTTTTAATATAATGTAACTTACAAGCTATGTATGTTTTGTATTGTTTAAAAGTTCTATTTATAATTCAAAGTTTTAATATTGCAGTTAAGAATTATGTTTAAGTTGTGTTAGTTATTACTTTTATTTAAACTACTACAAATATTTAGAAATTTTAATATTCCGTATAGGTTATCTAAGCAAGTTCTGTTTTGGCTTAAATATGCTGCAGGCAATATAAAATTTTACTATTTTAGTATTGTGTGTAGGTTGTGTAAGTTTTGTTTAGTTATTATTCTGCTATAAACATTTTGAAGTTTTATTATGGCTGCTATATTATTTTATTGTTTTTCTTTTACAGATCAATTGAATCATGACATGGAGAACTCACATCCATCCACTTCAACTTCTTGTAACACGGATGTGGACCCTGGAGTAAATTCATTGAGTACTAGTAAGTGAAAAATACTAACTATATGCATTTGAGTTATTATTTAGTTTACTAAAGTTAACAGAATAGGTGTTTTTGTAAGATTTAGCTTGCAAGTCACTAATTGGATCTGTGCTTTGTTCTCAGATCCGGTGATGATTACTGAAGACACCCCTGTAGATATTGACCTTGGCTTTAGGGATGGAGTGGAGGAAGTCTCATGTAGTGTTTTACATTTGAGTGATGTAAATCTTTTAGGAAATGGACGCAATCTAGTGGTTGTATCAGCAGAGGAAAATGTAGATCTATCCGGGTGTCACAATCTAGTGATTGTACCAGCAGAGGAAAATGTAGATTTATCCAAAGAACATTCCCACGACATGTTCAACCTTAAAAATGTATCCACCCATTTTTCTGAGACAACTGATACTTTTAATTTAGACGTTGATATTATATCAAATGAGATAGAGGTAGGCAATGCATATGAGGATTTAGATCCTGATTATATACCAAGTAATGAACATGAGTCTGATTATGATTATGTGCCAACAGAAGAAAAGGAACAAGATGGTGTAATAGATAATGTTAAAGTTACTGAAAGTGAATATTCCAGAAATGAAGCTGATATTTTAACACCAAAAAAGAAGATAAAATGTGATAGAGCTCTGGAAAAAAAAAAGAAAGATAAGGGGTTAAGAGTATTTAACAAGACAAGGAGAAATTCGCCCAGGAAGAAGCTTCTGCTTCCTAGAAAACTGTTGTCGCAAAAAATGTAATTTGAAGATTGATAAAACAAAGCAGGAACAAATATTTAATGATTTTATGGGCATAGGAAATCAGTTGACGAAAGACCAAATATTAGCAGATAATATTGTTATAAAAAGTAAAGGTACTGAGCGGAAAGGAAGAAGCATCATGGGACAGACTAAAGATAGACTGGTGACTATATTATTATTATTATTATTATTATTGTTGTTGATTAACGGCCCATCGACACATCTAGGTCATTAGGGCCTTGAAATATATTAAAAACATAATAAAATCCCCATAGGGGAAAGAGATATAACATTCACCATCTGAGACACTCCATAGGAGTGCTCAAATGGCCTCTTGGTATAAATTAAGTGATACACCTGCTAAAAAAAAAACCACAAGTGTATCACTCCAATAAAAAGACAAAACAAACATATTAAAATATAACACGTTAAAAAGACAAAACATGTTAAAATGATAATACGTTAAAAAGACAAAACAACATGTTAAATTGTAATAAAACTGTTAAAAAGATCTCAATATGAGATAATATCCAAAAGAGCCACTTTATAAAAGTGACTCAAATGGAATTAAAAAGATCCGCCTGGCGTATAAAAACGGAGTAAACAAATAACTCCATCCGCACTATCGCGTAATAAAAAATGTAAGTCACCTTTAAAATCAAGAGCCAGACGGATAGGGGCTAGTTTGCGACACTCCACCAAAATGTGATGCACACTAAGGGGAGTATCACAAAACTCACACACTGGAGGTGGATCCCCTATTAGTAAAAAACTATGGGTCAATGAAGTATGCCCGACGCGGAGTCTCGTCACGATGACCTCCTCTCTTCTAGACTTTCGTATAGAAGAGGGCCATCGCGACACACCGTCCCTGATGGACCGCAGCTTGTTCTGAGCAGGGGTCGAGACCCACTGCTCGTGCCAGGTGCGTAAGACTCCACGCCGAACATAACCCTTTAGATCTAAAAACATGACACCCAGACTCGCCTTCGGAGGCAGGCGTGCTGCCTCCTTGGCTGCCTGGTCCGCCAGCTCATTTCCTGGAAGACCAGCGTGACCAGGAATCCAGCAAAAGGCGAGCCGGGTGCTTAATGAATCAATTTTTAAAATTTGCTCGTGTATCATCTGCACGAGGGGATTCCAGGAGTAGAGAGTGGACAATGCCGACAGAGCACTCATGGAATCCGTGCAGATGAGGACAGAACGGTGACTTCTTCGGTAAACAAAACACAAAGATTTAAAAATGGCATATAATTCAGCCGTAAAAACACTGGTTTCATTAGGTAAACCAAATTTAAAATTGGATCCTTCCACAACAAAAGCACATCCCACGGAGACTCCAGATTTTGAGCCATCAGTGTAGATGCGCTCAAATCCGTGAAAGCGAGTGGAGAGGAGCTCATTAAAGGTCCTCTCATATACAAAGTTTGGGGTGGTCGCTTTAGGGAACTTGGCAAGATCAAAATGGCATTTCGGAGGGCGTATCTTCCAGGGAGAAACTCGACCTGGTGATGTGGGGATAGCCTTTGGCAGGACTATCCCACACGTGTCGAAAACCGATAGCATCCGGATCCCAACCGGCCTTGTACTACGCCATTTAGTTTCATACAAGACACGGTTAGGGGGATGAAACACAGGGCGGTAAGCAACATTATTTGGCATGCAATGCAGTTTCGACACGTAAGATGCCAGGAGTTAAGACCGCCGGGTAAGAAAGAGGGGGCTCACCGGCGTCGGCACAGATGCTGACGACTGGACTGGTACGAAAAGCACCAGTAGCCAGTCGAATGCCAGCATGGTGGACGCTATCGAGAACCTTTAACGCCGAGGGTCTAGCGGAACCATATACAAAACTGCCGTAATCAAGTTTTGATCTCACCAAGGTTCTATAGAGGCGCATCAAGGTTTCCCTATCAGCACCCCAAGAGCGACCACTCACAACTTTAAGTAAATTCAAAGCTTTAACACACCTCGCTTTCAGGTCTTTGATGTGGGGGATCCAAGTTAGTTTAAAATCGAATAAAAGTCCCAGGAACCTTACGGTCTCGGAGACAGGTAAAACAACGTTGTTCATTAAAATATTGGGGGCTGGCTGTATTCCGCGTAATCTATGGAAGTGGACGACAGTCGTCTTGGCCGCAGAGAAAAGAAAGCCATTACGAGATGCCCACAACCATAGATTGTTTACAGCGAGTTGTATCTGTCGTTCAGCCCTGTGGAGACTTGACGAACTGCAATAAATTGCGTAGTCATCCACAAAAAGGCATGAACGAACAGGTAAGCGCACGTTGTCTACAATGCTATTTATCGCAATAGCGAACAACGTGCAGCTCAAAGGACTGCCCTGGGGCACCCCATTTTCTTGAATAAAATCATCGAATAAGGTGTTTAACCTTACCCGGAAGTGTCTATCTGACATAAAATTAGCTAAAAAAATAGGGAGGCTCCCCCGGAACCCCCAATTAAAAAGGTTTTTTTAAGATGCCGTAACGCCATGTAGTATCGTACGCCTTCTCCAAATCAAAGAAAACAGCCAAAAGATGCTATTTATGGAGAAAGGCATCACGAACAGCAATCTCAAGACGGACGAGATGATCAACCGTAGAACGGTTACGGCGAAAACCACATTGAATATTGGATAGTAGATTGCGGGATTCTAAACATCATATAAGTCGTTTATTTATCATTTTTTCTAATATTTTGCATACACAGCTAGTTAAGGCTATCGGTCTATAACTAGTTGGCTCTAATTTATCCTTGCCACTTTTATATATTGGGATAACGGTTGCTTGCCTCCACAGTGTTGGGAATTGACGAGATTCCCAAACACAATTGTAGATGTCTAAGAGGAACGCCCGTCCAGCAGGGGACAGTTGGCGCAGTATTTCATAATGCATATCATCCGGGCCAGAAGTTGAATTGCCCGCCTGGGACAGGGCATAAGTAAGTTCCTCTTTAGTAAAGGGGGAGTTATAATCCTCCCCCCGACTTTGGCCAAAATCAATAGTAAGGCGCTCGATGCTGCGCTTATGCACCGCGAACTCGTTAGAGTAGCTCGCAGTGCTAGAAATATTGCCGAACATCAAGCCCAATACATTGGCGACCTCCATAGGGGAGGAGACAAGTGAACCGTTTGACATAAGTGCGGGTATGTTATAAATATTATTTTTGCTACTACGTACTTTACGAATGTGATCCCAAACCTTGGTTGTGGGAGTGGAAATAGTAAGGGTAGAAATAAACTGTCTCCAAGACTCTCTTCTGCTTTCTCAAATGATACGGCGAGCTCTAGCACGTAGAATCCGGAATAACTCCAGATTCTCCGAAGTAGGACGTCGATGAAAGAGACGTAGGGCCCTTCGACGGTTAGAAATAGCCAGCCGGCACTCCTCGTTCCACCAGGGAACAGGACGGTGGCGCGGGTTTGGCGAGGATTTAGGGATGGATGCCCTCGCCGCCGCTATGACCGTCGAAGTAAATTGCCCAGCCTTAACATCGACGTCAGGAGGATGGGGTTCGTCGAATACGGCGAGCTCGCGGAATTTATCCCAGTTAGCACGTTTGAGAACCCATTGGGGAACCTTGCTTTACTGGGAGGATCTTTAACTTGTGAAAGCAGAATGGGAAAGTGATCGCTGCCACATAGGTCAGAGTGACCCTCTCAAAGGAAGTGAGCAGCAATCCCGGGGCTACATAGAGCTAGGTCGATGGCAGAGTATACACCATTAAAGGTGGAGAAATGTGTCTGGGTCCCGGTGTTCATTAACACCAGGTTTCCCGAGACAAGACTATCCTCTACCATCCTCCCACGGGTGTCTGTAAAATTAGACCCCCACACCAGGTTATGCGCGTTAAAGTCCCCCAAGATGATATAGGGGGCGGGAAGTTGTATAAAGAGGGCCTCTAGAGTCCTCTTGGAAACACGTTCACCTGGTGGGAGGTAAATGCAGCATACGGTTACCTCCATAGGAAGGGAGGCTCTGACAGCAATCACTTGGAGATCAGAGACAATATTTATAAACTTATGATATATGTTGCTACGTGCAAATATAGCTACACCTCCGCTAGCCCGATCAAAGAGTGGCTTGTCGGTACGATACACATCGTACCCACGAAGCATCGGGTTGTCAGTTGGGCGGAAGTGGGTTTCCTGCAAACACAAGATGGGAGGATGCAGGGAAGAAATTAGTAGTTTAATTTCCTCTGCACGAGCATAGAAACCCCTACAATTCCATTGTAGTAGCGACATTATTTATTAATATATAATTTAATTATATACCCTCACAATCCATAACACTATCCTTTAAAAATATATATATACATTTTTTTTTTTTATTAGCACCGCGTCTTACTACCCGTTCGGGTTATACGCACTTACGCTAATGTGTAATGGTAGGGTGATTGTGAGATGAAATGAAGGACCTACAGTTTAACGTGGAATCCGAACCACGGTGGTGGCCTGGCATTCCCCACATTCACAAGATGTCTTGTCAGAGGTGAAGGAAGGGTTTGGCAATCAGATAAATCTGTGCCGGGACCGAGGATTGAACCCCGGCCGCCAGCTCAGTAGTCTGACACCTTACCCCTAGACCACCAGGTCACCTCAAAAATTTATTGAGGACTTTTATAGGTCCTCTTGCTTTTCCCAATCTCTCTTGGACCTCCCGCTTCAGGAGAGGCTTTGGTTTGTCCTGTAGAGACTGGGACGGGGGATCCTTACGCGAAGGCTTTGTTAAAGCCTTCGACGCTTTTTTTAAAGTTATTTTTTCGGCGGTCCCTCGCTGGTCCTTCCCCAAGGCACCAGTGGGACTCGCCTTTGCGACCTCGCCTGTACCACCACTCATCCCGACCTCCGGCGTTCCTGAGGCGGGGTTGAGCGGCTCGACAACGGTCGCAGATGGTTTAGGGCCCCGAGGAGGACTCGGGGGTGTTCATCGAGTGGGGGTCAGCGGGGTTCCTCGGGGAGGACTCGGAGGGGTCCACGAGGAGGGTTCGGAGGGGTTGGGGGTGTTCCCCGGGGGTAAAGGTGGTGGAGGCGACTTCGGCGGGGGTGTCGCCCCATGTACTAATTTTGGCACCACCATAGATGGTGCTGGCTGTCTTTTAGTGTCTCGAGTAGAGACGATTGGCACAGGTCGTGTAGGCGTTTTGGCGATATTAACTGCGCAATGACAGTTGGGGCAATTTATGTTCTGGCTTACAATTTGACTATAAGATGTCTGAAATACCGGAGCTTGACTGGATACATATTCCTTGCGGGCCTGGGCATAAGGGATCTTCTTTTCACATTGGATCTCCAGGACTTTTTTCTCCACCTTCCATTTCGGACAGGTCCGAGACCAAGCAGAATGCGGACCCTTGCAGTTGATGCAGCACTTAGGAGACTCACACGGTGTATCGTGAGCCTCCTGTCCGCAATCCGCACAGGTTGGCCTTCCACGGCATCTCAGCTTCGTATGCCCAAATTCCTGGCACTGAAAACAGCGCCGAGGGTTAGGGACATACGGCCGGACCCTGAGCACGTGGAATCCTGCTCGAACCTCCTTTGGGAGGATGGGAGTCGCAAAGGTGAGGATATATGTATCCGTCTTTTTCTCTTGTCCGTTCTTTTTGTTAATGATCCGGTAGACCTCGGTGACATGCTGGGGGGAAAGCTCCTCACAGATATCCTCAACGCTTACACAGTCGAGGTCATAACAAGTGACCACTCCCCTGCAAACATTGAGGAACCTGTGGGGCTCTACCTTCACCTTTATATTTGCCATATTACTCACCGGTATTTCGGAGATCGCCATAATATTTGAGGATTGTGTGTCGGTAATAGTCTGAATCATAATGGTGCCATCACGCAGTTTCCTTATTAAGACGTCAGATTTTGCTGTTCCATTTATCACTCTTTCGAGGATAAATGGGCTGACACGTTTTAGATCTTCACTTTCACTCACTCGAGACATCACCAGGAAGCGGGGCTGGGGCCTCACCACTTCCTGGCTTTTTATCAAAACAGGGCTGGACGGCCTTACCCGTTTCCGCCTCTTATCATTAATACGGCCCTGTGAGGGGCCGGGCAGTAAGATGCCATCAGAACTTGGCAGTACGGTGCCAGCGGACAGTAAGGTGTCAGCTGTGACAATGGACTCAGTCATGAGTGGGAGGACAACCTGCAAAAGTACTCGGATCGTAGACCCAGGTTGATCCCAGTTGGTTCTACCACATAGGGCCCTGTTAACTCTTCCGACGAGAGGCTCCATACGACGCTAGACATGACAACCTTTATATGGAGCATCGCCGGAAGAGAGGTCACCGCAGCAAGTGTATGCAGGAAAGTGCCAATTTTACGTCCGGAACCCTCATGAACGCAACCGGTCTTTTCTCAAGGTAGGGTACCCGGTTGTCATCCCTAAGGCCCTTCTTACCAAGATATTACAACCGGCGCACTTTCACTCAGGAGCTCAAAGCGGTGGTATCCAATATTAACCCGAGGAGAGCCGTGTTAGATGCCAAGGTCGTCAACAGAGGGACCAAAGGTCTCTGTGCAGGATTTAACGGCAGGGGAAGGGAAGAAAGAAGGAATGAAGAAGTAAGGAAAGAGAAGGTGGAAGAAGGAAAATAGAAAGAGAAGGAAAAGAGGGAAAGAAAAAGAAAGTGAAAGGAAAGATGTAGGATAGGGTTGTCCTGCACGAGGTACATCCTGCACAGATGCCTCCCCTTTTAGTCGCCTCTTACGACAAGCAGGGGTTACTGCGGGACTATTCTAAACCCCGTCCCGCAGGGGGGATTATAAAAATACATTTTTGTCAAATTCTGAATATATGTTGACCTTACCCACTAGAAGTGATTGTAAACTCTTAAAACATTTATAAGCATTATTAATATCATATTTTAAAATAAACACTCATTTTGATATTATTTAAATAGTATGAAAAGTGTTTCTATTCAACCTCTTCTACACTACCTATTCAAATATGCTTGCACATTTACCCACCAATTGTACGTTGATGGAATGAAACTGCTTGCGATTGAAATAGTCCCTTTCTCGATAAACAGGATCATCAATAGGTGGAGCAACAATTGCGACATGTGTACAATCAATTGCCCCTATGACGCCCGGAATATTGTTCTCCATATCAAATCTGAAATATAAATATTTCAAGTTATAATGTTATTTAATTAAATTCTTTTTGTGTTTTTATGACAATTTTCACAAGGTTAAGGCTTGATTTCAAAGTTGATTAGTTGATATCAATAACCTTTTAATATTACTTCAAATATGATCATCTGAAACACCATCCTTCATAAATTATACAAGCCTACATAAACACTTGTATGGATCCACTGGATTAATACTTTAATTTATAAAATTAAATGTGGTTGAAAAATTAGTTAGATATAGGAATGAAACCAATGTTATTTGGCTTAACTCGTGTAGAGCATAATGGTATGATGGAGAGATTAATCCCTGCATTTCTGTGTCATTTTATTGCCGCACAGTCGAAGGTGTGTGTTACTCTCACAATATACCTGAATGCCAAAGAGGTCGAGGCTTACATTCCAGCAGTGTGTACGGAGTGGAATTTCCCTAAATGTTTCTTTATCCATGCAAATGTGGGTGCACTTCTTATTAATTCTAACTAATCATCCCTACTAGGTATTGGAGTGATTACACATGTATAATACTAACAGGTACCTGTAGTAAGATACTGTACAGGTCTAATATGCAAAATAATTTAGTGAAAAATTTTTTCTCAAAATGGTGTTTATAAACCAAACCTAATAATTACAATAAGTAGCCTAAATAATGATGGACTTAAGCTATAGAAAAAGGAAAAAAATATCAAGCATACTAAGGGTCAGTTTCATATTCAGACTTAGTACGCCTCAAGTGCAACTCCACACTAAATACAAGACGATACCTACCTATACAAGAATGGAATGGGCCAGTTTCATATGCAAAAGTGGTCCATTCTATTCGAGTTTAGGTAGGTATCGTCTTGTATTTAGTGTGGAGCTGCACTTGAGGCGTACTAAGTCTGAATATGAAACTGATCCTAAGACTTGAGTAAAGGGCTTTCAATTTTCCTAAGGACTAAATTGAAAATCAAGCGTGTTTATTAACAATATAGGCCTATTGAATATTTGTGAGCATATACCAACTTATCAATCCATATTAATCAAATAGCCCTACCCTTGTCTTAATGTTGCTAGAGAAGCAGGGTGCAGATCCAATTTAACCCATCTGTTAAACAGGTGGTCATTAATAGCTCTTGTGACTTCATCAATCGCTCGACTTATTGACGACTGAGCAATGGCCACTGTCGTGTCTTGGCCCATTGTACTTTGATAGCCCCCACAGGCGTAAAAGCGTAATGCCGCTAAAACCTAAAAAGTACACATAACCTTACACTCTACAACTTTGATGGTGATAATTTAATTATGATTATTTCATGATAAACATATTCCCATTTGGTCTATTGAATTAAGTCTGCTGTTAAATTCACCCTCATACCAATCTCCTATGCCTCGCAAATATCTTAAGTTGGGGGCACCAAGCTCTTTAATCCCAAAAGGTTAGATTAGTGGAATGGGCAATAATTCTTGGTTTCTTGCATTAAATGGTAGGCCCTACACTAGTGTCTTGTGCCTGTTACTAGATAGCATCACTATGCAAATGAATAACATTTTCATGGTTAGGTTAATAACTAGTAAAATAGCTTAAAGAGTTGAGAAAAATGAGTCCACTACTCCTACGTACTCAAATAGGCATAATTATAACAGTAGTAGGCCTACTGGGGTATTTAAGCATATTGTGGTAGGCCTAATTATCAAGGACCGAAATTTAAAAATACGGTAGGCCTAGTAATCTTCTATATTGTCATTACATTATTTTCTAAATAAACAAACTTGCTTAGCATTGTAGCATAGGATAAGGCTACGCTTAATTTAGTCATTTATGGCCTAACTTAATAATTAAAACTTTATTTGTGTTAAGGGAGGAACGATTCAAATTTGATTTACTATTGATTGTGGATAGGCTAAAATAAGAGTATTTCAATTTCCCTAAACGTTTGAAATAGTAAAGTAAGATAAAGCAAGACCTACCTTTACATCAACCGAAAGAGCAGATGCACGAGTAGGTTCTCTCATGACTTCTTCTAAGGATTCAATCAAATTTGAAGCGCAATGTTTATCGAGCCTAAATAATTTAATAAATTTCTTATCGCTCAACTCAAAAGCTTCTTCACGTTCTCGAAATATGCGTGGTACCCTATTAATTTCATTTTCCAATTCTTCTATTTCTCTAATCACTAAATAGTTCATCCACGCTTCCGCCATTTTAACTGTAAAGATATTTGCCAATTTGTTGCGAGATTGACAATTCCGCAAGGTTGGACCCGAGTGAAATCAATCCGAAAGAAAAAATCTCATTCCGTAACGAAATTTTGTTCAAGAATAGCGAAAGGTAACATGTTTCGATATTGAGTCACGTGACCACTCTATCTCGCAATGGAATAATCTCGCAATATCTCGAGGATAGGCATCCTGTATATAAACCGTTATTCTCTGAGAGGAGGGGAACATAGGGGGAACAAAAGAACATCGAAGAACAATCACACGGAACAGAGGGAAAGGGGCAGTAAGTCACCAAAGGAAACAACTAGATCATTGGAGGGGCGCGTTGAACATCACGTGTCCATCACGAGGTCATTCCCATGATGCAACGGGTGACCTCGCGCTCAACTTGCCACACCTATCACTCGTTTAATCTTGTTTTCACAATCCGTGCGGATATAGTGCTCGCGGACAGGGATGTTGTTTAACGAGACTCGGAGACACACTAACCGAGAAACGAGGCATTTTTGGTGAGTACAATATTGTTTATTCTTCGGTGTTGTTGAAATAGTGTTCCTTCACCAGTATATCCTTCATGCTTGTAATGTTGATGTCAATCAACGTTACATGGTAAACACAAACGTCAATTTAACCAAAAATTATATGTAGGCCTATACTATTAACTTGCGTAGGCCCTAGCATTGATAAGTTTCATTCCCTTCTCTGTAAGCCTAGCGTTTATTTTTGCATAGCATAAATTGAAACAAAATTTGTTTAGAAATTCTAAGAATGAGCGGAATTTATATATTAAAGAACTAACCTACTCTTTACTCCTAACTTCATGTATGTTGTGTACTGGTAGATCTTAGTAGACCTGATTTAGCACTTTAGACCAGTACTATTTTAGGCTAAGTAATTTGTTGTACTAGGTCTAGGCCTAGTCCACAGACAAGGAAATAACAGATACACAGCCTTACGGGAGATTTGTTGCGCTCCTCGAGTCAGGTAGAACTTAAAATATCCAGTGATAACAGCGCTTCCAAGTGATAATTCTTTGAAACAACTCAATATCAAAATTTTTCTGATGAGAGAGACAAACCGATAGAGTGAGAGCTAAAAGTTGCTGTCTTGTCTCTCCTAGTACAATAGATCAGGTAGAGGCAATCCCTTACCCCAACTCACCCCCCTTTCATTGAACAAAACTTTGCAAACAATGGGGAGGGTTGGAACCAAATATACAATACCAGTGCTTCTACAGTGTTGACATGAGTCTTGGAAATGCACTTGTAAATGAATTATTAAATATTTTGTGACCAGCTTCTGCAGTCACAATTCTTTAGGATTCACTTTTTCGTTAGACTAGACTTCAAATAACTGGGATATGTGTTCGAATCCCGATCAGTTTTACTGAGAGTGTTTTTTACTAATATGCTTATAATTCTCCTTAAACGCAAATACGGGCACATTTCCCAAACATTTTACCTTCCTCATTCCTTATCCATTGGATTAAATACGCGGATAGCTGTAATGGGAAGTATGACACGTGTACACAAAATATGTCAGTAATTAAAATTAAATACTTATGTTGTAAAGGTTGCATTTATTTTTACATTTAGTTGTCAAATAAATACAAATTATACAAGGATATGCTACTATTTTTTTTAAAGTTAAATACATAGAAAATATAATAAAAAGAGTTTCCTAGGTATATATTGGGTATCAGTAATACCGTCTTATTTTAAACAGATGTGCAATGAGAGTAAACAAATCGGTTTTAAATCAGTTTATAGTAAAATCAAGACTGAAAATGAAGCTTATTTTCTTAAACGATCTTTTAGGATCACCCAACAAAACGATCATAATGTTTTGTCCAATTATTACACTCTTCCAACACCTTCTCCTGTCTGTATGGAGAATTAAATATCTCTTAATTTTAGTAAAGGGGAATAGAAATATTTTTTTTTACTCTGAAAACTTTTTCAATACAAGATTATTTTACTATATTATTATTATTATTATTATTATTATTATTATTATTGTTGTTTAACGTCCCATCGACACATCTAGGTCATTAGGGCCTTGAAATATATTAAAAACATAATAAAATCCCCATAGGGGAAAAGAGACAAAACATTCACCATCTGAGACACTCCATAGGAGTGCTCAAGTGGCCTCTTGGTATAAATTAAGTGATACACCTGCTAAAAAAAACCACAAGTGTATCACTCCAATAAAAAGACAAAACAAACATATTAAAATATAACACGTTAAAAAGACAAAACATGTTAAAATGATAATACGTTAAAAAGGCAAAACAACATGTTAAATTGTAATAAAACTGTTAAAAAGATCTCAATATGAGATAATATCCAAAAGAGCCACTTTATAAAAGTGACTCAAATGGCATTAAAAAGATCCGCCTGGCGTATAAAACGGAGTAAACAAATAACACCATCCGCACTATCACGTAATAAAAAACGTAAGTCACCTTTAAAATCAAGAGCCAGACGGATAGGGGCTAGTTTGCGACACTCCACCAAAATGTGATGCACACTAAGGGGAGTATCACAAAACTCACACACTGGAGGTGGATCCCCTCTTAGTATAAAAAAAAACTATGGGTCAATGAAGTATGCCCGACGCGGAGTCTCGTCACGATAACCTCCTCTCTTCTAGACTTTCGTATAGAAGAGGACCATCGCGACACACCGTCCCACTGCTCGTGCCAGGTGCGTAAGACTCCACGCCGAACATAACCCTTTAGATCT
>JBCFYV010005305.1:0-22938 GCA_039000515.1 Timema cristinae
CCCCAAATACTAATATTTTGTAATCTCTATTCGATTCAGTGGGGACCCAACCTTGGAAACCACCTTTGTAAAGAGCATAATAAACCATCTTTATTCGTTTGAAAAGAGCATTTCATCGTCACTCCCTATCCTCCCACGACTAATCCCGACCTCCCACCGCGACTCCGTGTTGCCGGATGGTTATCCTGCCTCCCACCGCGACTCGGTGTTGCCGGACTGTTCCCCTGCCTCCCACCGCGATTTCCGTGTTGCCGGGACAGATCCTTACCTCCCACCGCGACTTCGTGTTGCCGGACTCTGACCTATCTGTTTTCCCCCCCATCTCCCTTCCTTACCCCCATCCACTGGACCCACGGATGGGACGACTGACAACCACCGTCGCCCGAAACTGGACTTC
Organism: Timema cristinae; assembly: GCA_039000515.1. Lineage (NCBI taxonomy): Eukaryota > Metazoa > Arthropoda > Insecta > Phasmatodea > Timematidae > Timema > Timema cristinae. The sequence continues at coordinate 398 of JBCFYV010005305.1, forward strand.
GACGAGACAAAACCACTCCACGCGAAAGCCGCAGTAAGAGGATAACAAAGTCTATACACGCTCACCAGATATCTCTGAATCAACACGAAGGAAAAGTCTTGAGACTGCCCACCATACTATCTCTGGTCAAAACGGGGGACAATTCTTGAGACTGCTCACCAGACTATCTCTGATCAACACGGGGGACAAGTCTTGAGACTGCTCTCAAGGCTATCTCTGAGTCAACAAAGGGGAAATTTCTTTAGACTGTGCAACGGCTATCTCTGAGTCAACACGAGGGACAAGTTTTGAGACTGCTCACCAGTCTATCTCTGATCAACACGGGTAACAAGTCTTGAGACTGTGCAACAGGCTATCTCTGAATCAACACAGGGACAAATTTTGAGAGTGTACACCAGGCTATCTCTGAGTCAACACAGGGTACAAGTCTTGAGACTGCTCACCAGGCTATCTCTGAGTCAATACAGGGTCAAGTCTCGAGACTGCTCACCAGGCTATCTCTGAGTCAACACGGTATACAAGTCTTGACACTGCTCACTAGGCTATCTCTGAGTCAACACGGGGAACAAGTCTTGATATTGCTCGTCAGACTATCTCTGAGTCAACACGAGGGAAGTGTCTTGAGACTGTGCACCAGGCTATCTCTGAGTCAACAATATGGACAAGTCTTGAGACTGCTCATCATACTATCTCTGAGTCAACATGGGGGACAAGTCTTTAGACTGCTCACCAGGTTATCTCTGAGTCAACCCGGGGGATAAGTCTTTATCCTGCTCACAAGGCTATCTCTGAATCAAAACGGGAGACAAGTCATGAGACTGCTCATCAGAATATCTTCTAGTCAGCAAAGGGGACAAGTCTTGACAATACACACCAGTTTATCTCTGAGTCAACACGGGGGACCTGTCTTTAGACTGCTAACCAGGCTATCTCTCAGTCAACACGGGGACAAGTCCTGAGACTGCTCACCAGCTATCTTTGAGTCAACACAGGGGAAGAGTCTTGAGACTTTTCACCAATCTCTGAATCAACACGGGGTACAAGTCTTGACACTGCTCACTAGCTATCTCTGAGTCAACACGGGGGACAAGTCTTGATATTGCTCATCAGACTATCTCTGAGTCAACACGAGGTACAAGTCTTGAGACTGTAACACCAGGCTATCTCTGAGTCAACACGGGGGAAAAATCTTGACCCTGCTCACCAGGATATCTTTGATCAAAACGAGGGACAATACTTGAGAATGCTCAACAAACTATTTCTGATCAACACGGAATATTCCTAACTTGGAGCGACGAGTGCTCGCGAACAACTGACAATCTAGACTGATAACCTCTTTCTCTGATCAACACGACAAGTCTTTTAGAAAGTTCCAACCACCAATCTCTGAGATCACACGAAAATCTTAACTGCAAACCAGCATATCTGATCTACACGACAACTTGAGAATGCTCCACCAGGCTATCTCTGAATAAAAACGGCACCAGTCAATAGACTGTGCACAAGCATCTCTGATCAACACGGGACAATCTTGAGACTTCTCACCAGCCTAAACTCTGAGTCAAAACGGGACAATCCCTGAACCACACCACATCTCTGGTCACACAGATTCAGTCTTGAACCTGTCTCCACCACTATCGCTTATCTAACAACAGTTACAATCTTGTAGACTTTCACCACTAATCTCTGATCAAGCACGGGACAATTCTTTAGACTGTACAACCAACCCATCCTCTGAGTCAACACAGGAGCGCGCGTAGCAGAGTGAACCTTGCTAACCAGTGAATCTGCTGGCTGACAAACAAGTGACAATTCTAACTGCAACCACTATCTCCTTGGGTCTACCGCGTTTTTGTGACTGTGCACCATGCTATATCTACTAACACTGGACAAGTCTTGTAGTGAGCGAGCACGGAGCCGGAGTGGCGAATCTCTCTAGGTCAACAGGGAACAAGACTGAACTGCTCACCAACTATCTCTAGGTCACCACGATAAATCTTACACTCTCACAAGCTATCTCTACAACACGGGACAAAGTCTTTACACTACACACCAGTATCTCTGGAGTCAACACTGGTGATATATCTTTAACTGCTAACCACAATCTCTAGTCAACACGTGGACAAATCTTGAGACTGTGCACACAGCTGTCTCCTTCAAAGCAGGACAAGTCCTTGAGAATGTACACCATGCTATAACCTCAAGTCAACACGGGACTCATCTTGAGACAGCTGACCAGGCTACTCTATGTCAATACAGTGTCAAGTCTGAACTGCTAACCACTATCTCTGATCAACTAGGGACAATCTAGACACTGTCCCAGAATGCTATCTCTAGTCAACATTGGGGGAATACTATATACGCCACACGCAACTATCTCAGAGTCAACATGGACAATCATGAACTGCTCACCAGCTATCTCTGATCAACACGGGGACAATTCATTACACGTTCACCAGGATATCTCTGATAACACGAGGTACAATCAATGAGACTGTCACACCGACATTCTCTGGAGTCAAAAAACGACAATTCTTGAGACCTCACCATCTATCCTAAGTCAACACGGCAAGTCTTGAGACAGCTCACCAGCGATCTCTGAGTCCTAACAAAGGGACAAGTTCTGAGACTGTGCTACAGCTTCACTTAGCAACACTGAAGACAATCTTGAACTGCTCACCTAAAGAATCTGTTCAAAACGGTGACAAGTCTGAGGCTGTGCAACAAGCAACTCTGATCAACATGGGTGACAAGTCTTGAACTGTGACCAGAATCTCTTAGACAACATGTGGACAATCTTGAAACGTTCACCAAGGCCTATCTCGATCACACGTGACAATCTTTGAGACTGTGCAAAAGGCTACTCTGATCAACACAGGACAATCCTTGAAGTGTACACCAGCCTACTCTGATTCAAACACGGGGGACAATCTTTGTTGTGCACAACTATCTCTGATCAACAAGGTAAGAATCTTTGATACTTGATCACACACTATCTCTATCAACAAAGTGGACAAGCCTTGAGACTTCTCACCAGGTCTTCTCTGACAACACGAGGACAAGACTTGAAGACTGCTCACCAAGCTATCTCTGAGTCAACACGGGACAATCTGATCTGTAAACCACTCTATCTCTAATCACAATTGGGGACAAGTTCGTTGAGAAGTGCACCAGCTATCTCTGATTCAACACGGACATGTCTTGAGACTGTACACCATTCTAATATCTGAGTCAACACGGGTGACATGTCTTGAACCGTGCCCCAGGCTATCTTGAGTCAAAACGGGGACAAGTCTTGTAACGTACACCACTCTATTTCTGAGTCAACATGGGGACAATCTTGAATACTCTCACCACTATCTCTGATCAACACAGGGTACAAGTCTTGACACTGCTCACAAGGATATCTATAGTCAAACACGAGGACAATCTTGAGATGTACACCAGGATATCTCCTAGTCAACACAGACAAGTCTTAACTTGCACCATTGCTTATCTGATAAACCACGGGACGTATCAATGGAGTGGGAAAGGCTACGAGCGATGTGGCAGATCTAGCTTATCAACACGTGTTACATACTTCATAAGACTGCTCACCAGCTTCTCTGAGTCAACACGGGGACAATCTTGAACGTATCCCCAGGCGTTTTCAAGTGAACACGGGACAGTCCAGAACTGCACCAGCTATAACTGATTTCACTAGAAGACAAAGACTTGAAAGCCAACCCAGGGCTATCTATGAGTCAACAAAGGGTACAATCTTAGGACTGGCACGACCTATCTCTGATTCAACACGTGGGACATCTTGGACTGCTCCTAACTACACTGATCAACACGTGAAGCTCTACTCTCACTACTAGTCTGCACACCAGGCATCTCTGATAACAACTTCAATTCTTGATACTTCACAAGCTTTCTCTATCAACACGGGGACAAGTTTGAGACTGGTGCAACACGCTATCGTCTGATCAACACGAGACTAGTCTTGATACTGTTGTAACTACTCTCCTTCACCATCCCAATCAAATTAAGGACAGAATAGAAACAAGAATATATAAATTTTTATTCATTCAAACATAATATCAGCTCAATGTGGGAGTGGCGTGGAACATTAAAGATTACAAATACCAATTGCCATATCCCTATGCGAAGGACATACAAAGACCAGATTCACGAGCCAGAAGGGAGATACAACAGCATAACAATGAATACTTCCTTATAAAAAGCCCTAGAAAAGACCAGTTAACGGGTGCCCCGCTGTGTAAATTGTCTCCTTACACACGATTAAACTTACAATCCTCAAATAAATAGTGCAAGCCTAGCTAAGCTAACAAAATAGCCCAAACGTCTCAAACACCAAAGTTAATCTAACTAGCAGAGTATGGGCAAATCAATACCATCTCTCTCTCATCACTGTCAATTTTGCAAACCTAACAATAATACTCCACACCATTAATTAAGTAATAAGTTAGGCCCCCGTTGGAATTCAAAAATCAGGTGCCCGCGGTCCCACTATTTAGAACCCACAAACTAAAATTGCCAAACATAACATTAAACTATATATTATCTCCCCTGACAACCATTAACACAAAATAGTATAGTGAAACTACATAAACTATCTAGAACCCACTAACAATCCTAGGAATATAAACATATCTAAAAGGACGGACATCCCAAAACCTAACAACTCCATTATAAAAACAGTAAACATTACTACAAACACCCGTTTTTTCTTATAATGTCTGCAGCCCCACATTATATCCTCAACCTTTTGTTTATGCAGAAAAGAACATAAACATAACCACCTATATATATGGCCTCCAAAAAAAAATTGCACCAGATGCGAATATCCTCTTCGAGATCAGAAATACAAACACAGAACCAGAAGGGAACCCCCTTTAATAGCATAGTCTAAGACACTACCAATACCCGCAGTTCCATACTATTCGTTAAATAAATAAAGAATAAAAAAAGCACAAATTTAATGAATTCCGAAACATTTGAATTTGGAGAAATAAATAAATATTAAGCTAAAGAATTTGATTAATTAGACACCCACCTTATGGAAGTAAACTCTTACCTCCAGAACCCGTAGTAAATCGGCCAACACATCGCACCCCAATCAACTTTTATACCCTGAAGTGATCATATGGCTCTCAGATGACGATAATGGGGTTATTATCCTAGAAGCGTCCACAGAGCCCTGGAAAACAACCACATCACAACATACTGTAGAAGGATCCATATATCCAACAAGGCTCCGTTGAAAAGCTGCCGGCGATTTCAAATTTCTTTTGCCATAGGAAGGGGAAAGTGGGGGCTCTCCGCCCCGACCACGCGACGCCAGCTCATCGGTTTTAGTGCGCTTGAAGTCGTCTTGTGTTTTAAGTCATTGCCCATGCGATTTCAACTCCGCATGCATTGTATGTTACCAAATCAATCCAATTTTCGTTGTGACAAGGTTACAATTATTCCCCCTGGAGAAATGAAGAAGTCCTCCAGCTCTGGGCGAATGAACGAGGGCACACCCTCGCCATCCAGCTGCTCAAAAGGATGAGGCTGGAGAAACTTGGCTTGGAAGAGGCCATGGCAAGAAGAGTATCATCAGACTACCCGTACTAGAATACGTGTCTCACTCCCTTGTATGTCTAACTCCAGCAAGTCTGTTCTCCACTTCCATAAGAGACGGCGTCATTGAACATCCCTCCTCTATACCATAAAATCGAGGCTACAAGCATTCACGGTCGCTCACGTACTTTGCACCATCACTCCCCTCTCTGTGAGTAGGAAGGGGTCAAAGAAACCTGAAGTTACTCTGAAACACATAAATACACAGTTTACCATGTCCCAAAATTGTGGAAACTTTTTGATGATCCTATTTCCCTCATCATCATCATTGGCACTACCCAAGTCCCCACCTACAACGTCCCACCTCCAGAGCTAATACACCACATACAATTCATCTTCTGGAGGCCAACACCACACAAAGAGGGATTGTGTGGGGGAGTTTGGGTGGTTGTGTGTGACCGTCACAGTTAATGGCCTCACTAATGACTTTGTACTTGGGCTGCGCCATGGAGAGGCAGATGCAGCAGACCAGAAGCGGTGTCCAAGAAGGCTATCGCTAAACACATGTCCCACACACTGTCTTCACACAATCTTTAGAGTTGGTTTGCGTCAGGGAGCCAAGTTTTGACACATATTTTACACAATCCAAGACCGTCAGACTCGCAAACATGGAAGAAGAGTTAAATTAAAGTGGGGCGCCTCCACATGTATTTTAAAGTACAATAGTAAACAAAATTAGTTGCAATGAATCTTGGAATTGACACTGCTTAAACATGTCGCAGCGTGTCATGACTCCTTTAGTCCCTAAAAAAAATATTAATTTATACAAAAAGGACACCACATTTGCCGAGACCAATGACCATTATACTTGCCGGACGTGTTAGATAAGTTGCGTGTAGCGGACGGTGACCTGGCTGCTCCGCGGCGTGGAGTTGGGGACGAGTAATATCTCCAAACATCACAGATAACGGTGGTGAAACTTTTTCCACACACCATGTACCAACCATTGAAGGATAATTTTCCAACCTTCGGCACCGACTGAGAAAACACTTCACACAACTTACCCCAACTTAATGTAGACGGGAATATGCTCCTCGTTTATAAGCCTAAGCCACTTCCTCTGAGAACTTGAGATTTTTGAGACGCTAGCTCACATCTTTTCTTCATAAGAGCCAATCACCCCAGCCATTGACCAAGAGCTCTGGTTCATGTCCCATTGGCTAACAGGGGGTTTTTTTTTTTCAAATCCATATAGAATTGAGAAGTGGCTTGACTTACTCGTGATCCCCTGCTTAAACGCGACGTTCAACTCGAGTCCTATCCCCAAGCGGATGATCCTTGGTGAGGAAGATCGTCAGGCAATTTCAAGTTCCGATTGAAACGTTCTACATGTTAGCGATGGAATAGCTGGTTCACGTGTGATACCCCAAGAAACACAGTCCTCCAAAAGCTCCTGGACCAGAACACGCCCGATACTCACTTCCCACGACCCTCGGGTCCCTAGATCGCCCACAACAACGTCTACACCATGGCGTTGACCATTCGTCATTGCTTCGCATATTCCTTAGGGATGAGAATAACAAAATTAGAAAAGGCTCCCTAGCAACCCAAATGGATGTATTAACCTTGGTGACCGAGTCAGCGGTCCCTATCAAAATCTATAAAAACTTCTCCCAAGGCTATCGCGGCAATCTCTGCGAGTGAAACCAATTTTAAGAGTTACGAGCGGCTAGCTAATTGGCAAGGTTCACACTTCGTTCAGAATGCGCACCCATCTCTAACACAACGGTTAAGTGGGGGCAGAAAAACATCCTTCTATATCTGCGCTCGGTTTTGAGGAACGCCACAATGTCCACCAAGGAGGAGTCAAGAAATATTTAAGATCATCGGCCTGATTTTTCACAGGCACAAAATATCAAAGCCACCATTAACCCTAACAATGAGTAGATCCTAAAGAAACCAGTAGATTTACCTACTTTCTAACCTTTTTTTAACCTATCGATGACCCGCACGCAAAATTGATCTTCAGACTGGTGATACCCTTGAATGAGATACCTAACTATTTCCGAATGTTTGTATGACGCATAACGAATGTCCTTACCTATCGTTACCAACGGGCTCCTTATCCTCTGACATACATATAACGCTCGCAGCACAATATTGAGTTTACCGCAACTGTGTGCGTGGTAAAGTTGTATCAGATAGCTTCCAAACCCACCGTACCAAATTTTCCCGAGTTGTTTCGGGTGATTCCACATCCAACTCAAGGCCATTTAGTCAGTGAATAAGTCAAAAGAGTGATCTTCAAGTAATCCGTGAACTCTCGATACCAAACAGACAACTTAAACAATCTTTCTCATACACGCTGTATTTCCTTTCAGCTGGCTAAGCGTCCTACAAGCAAACGCAACTGCCTCTCCTTCCGGCGTCAGTTGAGAAGCACCGCTCCCCAGCGCATACACGAAGAAGCGTCTACTGTGTAAGTTGGAAGGGGAGAGAGAACTCAAGCATTCGCAAGATGGGGGGGCCCCCCCCCGGTTGGAAAACTTGTGGCGCTTATAAAGCGCGATAAAAAGCCTCATTCTGCGCGTGTCCCACTAAACGTGGCTCCCTTTCCTTTTCATGTGTTCAAGGGTTAGCCAACTCAGAAATATATGGATGAATCTCAGGCATAATAGGCGCACATACCCAGGAAACGAAGGGTACCCTTTGTGTTCTGTAAGGGGCAGAAAAGTCTAAGATAGGTTTGAACCCTACAGGGGGTCAACGAGGAGGGTTTGCCTTCCAGAAATAATGTATCCGAGGTATGGGATTGATCCCTTGGCCCAGGTGACCTCTCAGGGTTAACAGTCCAAAACCGCGCGTCGCGGCAGGCGTCCTAATACAATTTCCCATATACGCAAGTGTCCTCAAAGGATTTGCTGTAGATGCAAATATCATCCAAATAAATTGAACACAAAGATCATATTTTATATCCAGCCAAGATGTGATTCAGTACCCTACTGAGTGCGTGCCCCCCCAGCTAATACACAAGGGGACGGATTGAATTCGTAGACCTGCCAGGGGAAACAAAGGCGGTGTACTCATTGGAAGCTCGATGAGAAAGACTGAGAAATACTGAGAAAACGCGTTTAAGTCAATAAGGCTGTAATACTTTGGCTCCCACCGAGATGTAGGGAAGAGCGATTCACACAATGGCATGGTGGTAGCGGTCGAAAACATTTTTTGTTAGGTCTCCTATAGTCAACAATAAGTCTATGCCCCTGAACCTTTCCTCCTCGGGATGATGAATCGGCCTGGCGTCTGTGACTTCGAGGACGAATAACCCTTATATCCTCCAAATCATTGAAAAGATTTCTGAAGATTTCCAGCCTAGGTGGCGCACAAGAGTAGGGTCCTGATCTTAGCGGGGATATGTCCGAGGGCGACAAATGTCGTAACGGCAAAACGTAGCAATTCCCCCATACTGTCGGATGAAGCCGTCAGGGAACTGGCTTACCAAACGATTTATAGCAGCACTTGTCGTCAATCAATAAAGAAAAATACCTGTGAACTATCTTCCGGACACAAAATGGAATACGTATAATCGGCTCAAAGTTTGAAAGACAATTCTACTCGCACCTAAATCTAATTTAACCTAGTATGAAACATAAAATCATTTCCTAGAATTATATCAAACGGCAAGTCCGGGACAAAATAAAACGGACGCCTCCATGAAAATAACCTATCTTAACTCGAACGATCACATGAAGTCACTACAATACACCGGCCCGTTAACAACTGCGTAAGGTTTATAGAGAGATCAATTTGTAGTCACATATATTTTACCATACCAACTTACCAAAAACTTGCCAAATAAAGGAATGAACTAGCACCTGTGAGTCTAACAGACCATAACACTTCTCTTTACTTCACCATACCGTCACAAACGGGGGAGGTAGCGCGTGGATAGCGACAACTCGCGCGACCAACCACGGTTATGGCGCGCCTCCACCATTTTTCCCCAACCCTGCACTGTCTTTGTATGTGACCTAAACCTTCTTACATCCGGACACATCTAAGCACGCGAGAGGTTCAGCCGGGGCAACCGGGTACTAGCACTAAGCATTCCTCGAATCGTTCCCCGGGCGAGTAACGGACGGAACCGCTCCCAAATAGATCGCCATCTGGGTGGCTCGGGCGTCGAAACCGTACGAAGGCGCTGATGCGTAGATGTCGGCGCATGCGTCAACAGATACACGCTCTCGAGAAGCACGGTATTTCAAGGTGGAACACGGGAAACGAATCCTGTACAGTGCAAGGCCTGTGTGTAAACACAAAGTGCCAGCCGACTAATATGGGAAGACATTTTCTAAAATAATGTCAACATCCGGCTCTCTGACGACCACTATTGAGCACTTGGCCGCTTTCGTTATAGATAACACAACGAAGTTTTTTCAGGGATACATGGGGATACTGAAATCGATGGATAGCCTCCCTACCAATTTTTCACTTCCCCTAGATCAGGGCAAATAAAGCCTCGCAGACAGTCAATATGTGACCTACAAGTAAAATGGTCTAGAAATCCGCATGGAGAATAACTGAGTTAAGAACCCGACGTTTAGATAAGCACCAAAAGTCAAAAACTCTTCCTCACTATCCACATTAAACAAGAAGCTCTGTTAATTTAGACTATAAATTGGAACAATGCGGAAGTGATCCGCCCATCACATACTGGGAAATCGGCCCGCAAAATATCATACGGACCTTGTTTCTGAACATTTATCGTGAAAGTTATGCGAGGGGGTGAAGTGAAAGCGCAGGGGGAGTGGAAACTCACTCTCCTCTCGATCATACACCTTGGACCAGTCTTAGCCATACCTAATCCTAATCAACCTCCACACATAGGTTTAAAGTCTGAGCTCACCAACATTTGCACCGGGGGGGACTTCGATGTCGCGAGACACCAACTCGGCCACCAGCTGGTCCCGCTCAGGCCAAACACCTATCTGTTCTAGAAGCTATGGCGGCTGACTGACCAGGCTGTGTGGAGTGGTCGGCATGTTGTAGACAGCCAGAAAAAAGCACGCAGGAATTAATACAGAGACCAAATAGAACAAAATACCAAAGAGAAAAATGGGGGTGGGGTTTCCTACCCCAATCCTAGAACCACAAAGCATGCCCCCACTACCCCTCAAAAGAGAGCAGATTGCGCAGCTCTTTCTCACCGAATGTAACGAACTCTCCGTCAACCACCCAATCAAATAAATGACAGAGGTAGAAACAATAGATTATAATTTTTATTCATTCAAACATAATACAGCTCAATGGGGGAGCGGAAACATGAAAGATTACAAATACCAAGTGCCCGTATGCGCCTGATGGCGAAGGGACAAACTAACAACATGTCACGGCAGAAGGCGATACAACCATAACAAGGTTAATAGCTGCCCTTATAATGAGGGCCTACTAGAAACGACAAAGTTAACGGGTTCCCGGTCTGTTTGAAAAATTGGTCTCCTACTACACATAACGTATTACAATTCCTCAAAAATAGTGCAAGCCTAGCCTAAGCTCTATAAAAGCCCAAGGGACTCAAGACCCCATAGTTAACTAATATCAGCCGAGAAGGCTTATCAATACCATCAAATGAATACAAAGTTTTGCAAACCTAACAATAATCCTCCACCCATTTAATTAAGTAAGAAGTTAGGCCCGGTTGGGAGATTCAAGAATCATGTGGCCCGGCGGTCCACCACTATTTAGAACCCAACAAACTAAAAGTTGCCAAACATACCACTAAACTATATATTGATCATCCCTGACAAACCATTAACACAAAAATTAGATATTGAAACGTAACAATAAACTATCAGAAGCTCCACTAACCATCCGAGGTATATAAACATATCAAAAAGGACGGGGAAATCCCGACAAACTAACAACTCTAAGTAATAAAAACATTACACATTATTACAAACACCCGTGTTTTTCTTAGATGTGCTGACGGCCCCACATTATCCACTCTTTTGTTTATGCAGAAGGAGAACAAAAACATAACCTCCTATTATTATGAGCCCCAAGAAAAAAATTTTGCACCAAGTGCGAATATTCCGCGAAGCGGAGATCTGAAATACAAACCCTATAACCAATGGGTTAATTGGCCATAGTCGTGAAGACTACTACCAATACCGTCAGTCATGACTATTCGTTAAATAAATAAAGAAAATAAATAGCTAAAATATATATGAAAGTCCGAAACATTTGAATTTGAAATATAAATAAGATTTTTATCCCATGTCTTGTGGTTTTCGGAGGGAGGGAAGTTGGTTTTTTACTGAACTGCAAGCTTCCGACTGGCCTTGTGTGTATAGGTACCGGGTCTCGTGGGTCTTGTGGGTTGGGGGTAAGGGAGAGAGATGGGGGAGAAAACGTAGGCGTGTTGTGGGGGTGGCTAGGGGATGTAAATGCTACCCTCAGGGTTACAAGGGGAAAATTGGAGTAGGGGGAGTCGGGTGGTTCGGTGAGAGGGAAGACGAGGGAAGGGCCCTGAGATGACTCGGCGGCAGGGATGCGGGAGATGTGGGCGCAGTGTGTGGGTGTTCGGGGTCTGGTGGTTGTCGACCGGTAACGTAGAGAATGTGGTCCCACGAGTTGAGTACTGTTTGGTCGTGCTCGTTTCATTCCAGGGTCATCCGTCGGTGGGGCTTTGCCGGCGCGCGATGTTAGACAATACCCGGATGACGAGGACAAGTGGATGGTGAAGTGGTGAGGTAGGATAGATCCCGGCAACGTAAAGTCGCGGTGGGAGTAGGATAGCGTCCCGCAACCGTTAAGTCGCGTGGGAGGGTAGGGTAGCGTCCCGGCCACGTACATCGCGGTGGGAGGTAGGGGGAGGTAGAGTCCCCGCAACGTAAAGTCGCGTGGGAAGGTAGGGTAGATTCCGGCGAACGTAAAGTCGCGGTGGAGGTAGGTAGATTGCGGTTGAATGAGAATAGCGATGACACTTGCTGCAAGAACGACGAATTATATGGCTCTATTCGTATGAGTGTTGGTTCCCCAAGGTTGTGGCTCACCACTCAACTCGAATCAAGATTTCACCGGTTTAATACCCTCGCTGCTGCCTTGCCTGGTCAATCAGAGAAGAGGAGCTTCCCATTGGTTCGGGAAAAACGAAAGTGCTATTGGCCGCCAAGCGAGCCAATAGGAAGACAGACACAGACACAGCCAATGAAGGCATCTCTGATGCTCCAGAAAGGGGAGCACGAGAGCAAGATTCCAACACGTACCGACCAATTGGCACAACCGTGTGTTTGCAAAGAATTAAGAACGGGTTGTCGCGTTTCGCGAATTCTGAAACAAAGAAAACAGAGATTACAAAATATTAGTAATATTGGGGTACAAAAAGGGGGGTAAGAAATTGAGAACCGACTAAGGTTTTTTAGAGTTACGTGCGGAGACACTACTCTATGGGGGCTGGTGAGAGCCTCCCAAACCACAGAGTGTTGAGACACAACTCGCTTATCCGAGCAGGCTTTGGTACGTCGGATGCACCACCAGGGTCGATGACGTAGTACCCAAGCCCTGGATAATAGAGATTGGTGGTCACCGGGAATTCCTAGCTAGAAAGACTGCGCCAGTATTTCCCACCGGAAGTGGTCCTTGATGTAAGGGCATATTCCAGGTCACGATGAAGAGTCTCATTCGAACATACCAAGGTGCGCCCCACCATATATCCTCAGACAGAACGCCCTAGCTCTGGAACCCTCATCCACCCATATACGTGTCCGCCAGTACCCCCAAGCGGGACACCATTAGTCGAGGATTCGCCCTGAGCAACAGCTTGTTACAAGACTCAGACCGTTCCTTGTAGACAGGGCGCTACGCGTTAAAGCATGGGCCCTAGGACGCCCTGCCTTTGCCTCGCCTTGTTGAGTCTATATATTCGTTGCAGTGTAAGTCCCTCCCCTCAGGTCATTTTGTGTCCAGCGTAAGCCCAGTACTTAAAACATACTGTCCGCCCATCTGATCTGTTCTCGAACAGCCGATGGAGCGGCCTGTAGTACTATTCTTTTCCATTGAAGAAGCATTGCAAGTGCTCATCTCCACTTAATACTTGTTTCTCAGGTTGTCAGCCACCCCTCCAACGCGTCAAGTGTGCGTCCTGGATCGCCTCTCCACCAGCTGCCCTCAGTGCCACGACTTCCGCTACTAGAGCCGTGTCCGTCCGCATACGAGTCCAACTCGTGCCTGGGGATTTAGGAATGTCCTTCACATAGAGACTGAGGAGCAGCGGGCCCACCATGGAACCCTGCGCACTCCAGACCCGGGATTCTTTTCTGACTTGGGAGGTGGTCGTTCCCAAAGAGGGAAAGGGCGATGGGAAGATAAGATTGAACAACCCGTTTAACTAGGTAGAAAGGCAGTCCAGGAGAGGAGTTTGAAAATGGAGACCCACGTCCAACACGGACGAAGGCCTTTGCCACGTCAAGAAAGACAGCACCAGTCAGCCGTGATGTTGAAGTTCCTCGTAACCTGTTCCAACACCCGACAAGTTGAATGATACGAAGCGTGTCCCGCCGAAAAGCCGAACTGCTCCGTAATAGGAAGAAGGGAGTTTATTATAGATAAAGAGCGTCACGGACGGCTCAGACAACATGGACTGTGGGGCCGACCGGCAGCATGGAGGGAGGGTGAAGCGGCCGGTGCAAGTGCGAAGGAAAGAAGGCTGCCTGAACAGAGGAGCACCTCAATCCCCCACACTGGCTTGCGACACATGCACACGGTGACCTCTGTTCTACATAAAATTTACAACCAAAATTATTTACATCTTACATAGATCTTGAGAGCTAATTTAATACTAATTTTAACATGGAATAGATTCAATAGTTCTGAGGACACAGAGTAGAGAAAAAAAAAAAAGAAAACGTAAATATATGACAATAAAAAATAAGCCCGAAAATACACTACGGCTCTTTTAGGGCCAAAACTATACATAAATAAGACGGCCCTTCTACGTTATCAGTAACAAAATCAACACACAATCTCCCTTTTTAAGGGCCAACACAAAAAAAAAACAACTCATATCTGGCCCTTTTCAGGGCAAGAAAAATACAGTAAATAAGACGGCCGCTTTCTAAGGCCAACAAGTTATCTCACATAAACAGCCTCTTTATTAGGCCCACAAACTTTGACAGTGTTTTCTGAGTGTGGTAGCCACATTGGGTGTGAAATTTCACCACGCACCGTGATGTGGCGTCACGCACTTGGTTGGGAAACTACGCACCATTATGTTCACGTCACCACTCTGGTTGTGTAACCACGCACCATTATGGTTCACAGTCAAACGCACTTGGTTTGATAAACCATTGCACCATTATGTTCACCGTCACTCACTGGGTTGAGGGACCCACGATCCCCTGTGTTGCTCACCCAAGCAAATCCGTTTTACGCATCCGCATTGGTGTAGTGACCGAGCAAATATGTCACGTCACGGCGCTTGATTATCCTTGTACCCGGGTCTTTGGCCTCACCCTGTCTTGGGAGGGATTCGGAGGTCGTCGAGGTCGCAGTCTGTACTCCACATCCAAACTATTTTGGTAGGGGAGGTCCAGTCCTTTTGTTTCCCTCGGGGTTATTGGTGCGGGTCATGGTTTGATAGTTTGGTGTAAGCTGCGGTTTCCCCGGTGTTTTCACCAGGGCGGCCGGACTATGGTCCCACGGTGGTATGCTCTGGATCGACCATTGTTGGGTAGGTAGACCCAGTAGAACCCCCCTCCTCTTCGTTTGCTTCACCGGGAGGTCCTTCCCATTTGGGGGCAAATGCCGGCGTAGTAGGCTTCTGTTGCATTAGAGAGTGGTTTGGGTTCGAACTAGCACCAGATCAAACCGTGTTTCTGGAAGGGATTGGCGGGCTGGTGCTGGAGGTGGGTTAATCGTTGTTGTAATATTGCTTGATTTACTCGCGCCCGTTTCTTCTCATTGGGTGATCCTTGGCTGGGGTCTCGTTGTCTTCCTGCTCTCGTACTGGGTTTCAAAACTCCACATCCCCGGGCCTGTAAAGCGTTCGGCCCAAGTATTATTCACTCGGAACATCCGGTGGCCCCAATCCTTGCGGCAACGAGATCTTGAAGAAAGCGAATCATAGCAGAAGGTATCCCATTCTCGATGATTCTACCGAGATTTTGGAGTCGGATTCCTCTTTAGTTTCCTGAGTGTCCTTATCTTTCCGTGGGGTTGGCTTGGGGCGGTGGTAGATTGGGTTGCTCCAGGCTTCGACATCCCACTTTTGACAGGCGTTTCATGCCCAAGCGTCGCTAATAACTGGACCATTGTCGACAGAAATTTTGGATATCCCCATCGTGGGAAGAATTGTTTTTTCCATCGTCTGAGGATTAATCCTTCTGACCTCTGTTAGACGCGAGTGAAATACTTCCGACCCCATCTGAGAAAGATCCGTAATCAACTAGGATGAACTTCTTCCCCTCTGCGACTTTCGGGGTATGGCCCCATGAGGTCTAAGGCTACCAACTTTCCGGGGCGTTTGTGGTTGACGGGGTCTTAGGTGGCTCTGCCCCATGATACCCCTTCCCCGGTCTTACGACAGGCACAGAGCATGCAGTTTCGCACGAGTACAGACTTCCGTTCGGAGGTTCGAGGCCTTATCCAGGTTGTAGCCTCGCTGAATTGCTCGTGTCGTTTCGGTCTTCTCCCGGTCCCAGCTGAGGGTGCTCGGGTATTCCAAATGACCTTTCCTAATTTGAGCTCGGAACGAAGAGTTTTCCATGGTCCATCCCTTCCTTCGCGTCTCCAGATATTCACTTCTTTAACATAGGTGTTCAAATCCCAGAACCGAACATCGGTTGTTGGTGGGGGGTTGCCTTAGCTGCCAGAGTCCTGTTGCCAATGGTGTCACTAGAAGTTTGATGTCTGCATCCTGTCTTTGTTTCTGTCTTGACTAACTCATGTAAGGTTCTCTTTGGGTTGGGTAGTACTAGTAGAGCATCGGTTCGGTGTGCTAGTCCTGTGACCGAGGGCCGGGGTCTCCGTCCCAGCCTTGAGTCCCTCTGACTGGTGTTCTCGCTGTCGGTTTGGCGAGATAACGCGTCAAGTAGATCGTTCTGTTTTCCCCGGCAGTGTTCCAGGGAAAATTGAAAATCATTGGAGCAAGAGGCCCATCTCATCACTTGGTCCGTTGGTCTTCATCGAGTTCAGCCAGGTGAGAGCTCGGTTTATCCGTGCGTAGTATGAAAGGTTTATCTTCCAGGTAATGTCGCTATACCCTCTGATGGCCCAACGATAGCGAGGCACTCCTGCTACGTTCTTATGGGTACCCGTTGCTTCCTGTAGGGTATACTTCGCGCTGGCATGGCTGATTGATTCGTTCCCGCATCATCTTCTTGGTACAAGTACTGCCCCTAGTCAACTCCCGCTAGCGTCAGTTTGTAGGGTAAAGGTTCGGAGGGTATCGGGACGACTTAAGGGTGGTAGTCTCTGAAGCTTCTTTGATGTGTGTAGAGAGGTTTCGTTTGGAGTATCCACATCCACCGGATTTAGGTTCTTAAAGTTCGGTGAGAGGTTGCTGTTAGTTTCCGCCATTTGGGGCACGAATTCTCGTAACCAGTTGCAGATGCCCATAAAATTGTCAGGAGCTGTTTACGGTTTTTCTTGGTTGGGGCTTCCGTTGATTGGCTTTGATCGTCTGAGTTGTGGGCGTTTCCATGGCTAGAACCGATATGGCCAATGTAGTTCAACTCATTCTTGCCGAACTGCATTTTTCCAGATTGCAGGTCCAGGTGGTGAGCACAAATCCCCCCTTTTCTAAAGACCTTGCTCAAGTGGTTGAGGTGCTCCATCCCATGATCCCTTTTGCGTAGATTATCGAC
This sequence comes from Timema cristinae, assembly GCA_039000515.1. Classification (NCBI taxonomy): domain Eukaryota; kingdom Metazoa; phylum Arthropoda; class Insecta; order Phasmatodea; family Timematidae; genus Timema; species Timema cristinae. The sequence goes on from JBCFYV010005305.1 coordinate 17,830, forward strand.
GTCTGTCAAGGTAGGCGAAACAGAACTGGCCGGTGTACCCAGCAACACTTCTTGACTCATCAGTCCTGAAATACTCGGGGCACCCTTTAATCCGAAGGCATAACTGTAAATTGCAAGGTTTCCTCCTTGGGCGTAGGTGAAAGCATCAGGTTTTGGAATCGGGGTGTAAGGGAATCTCCAGATACCCTGATTTCCATATCGAGGTGGAAATCTTTCTTGCGTCTCCCAAATCTCGAAGAGTGGTCCACCCCATGTACGTAGACAGCGGGGGGATGACTTCGAAGTGGCGGTGTTTCAGTTGTCTGAAATCAATGCAGAAACGGGGAATTTTTGTCCTTTTTTTTCCACAATGTACAATGGGTGAATTGTATTCATAGTTATCCGGGTCTATCATCCCCTGCTTTCATCTCCTGAACCTGTGTCTTCAATCTAGCGCGTTTTTCGCAGGGGAATAGCGGTAAGAGCCGACCATAATCCGTTGGTTCCTAGTAGACGAATTTGATGGATGTGCTGCGTGTCTCGACAGAGGCCCTAGAGTTGAAACGGCTCGGTGTTGGTCTAGTAGTCTAAGGAGTTGTTCTGTGACGTTCTATTGGCGTTTGTCTGATCTTGTCTGAGGAACCGGCGGGGATCCTCATTGATTCTTGCAATCAGTATAGAGTATGACGCCCCTTGGTTCCAAAAAGCACTCGCTGTTTCTCGTAGACCAAGGCTAACCTTCTGTTCTGTGCACCATGGTTGTCCAGAATACTTTGGTTCTCGGAGTTCATTCGGACACCAGGAACGTGACGTTGGCTTCTAGGGTTTGCAATGGTTAGCGTATATTAATCTGGCCTCAGATGGTAAGGTCCACTCCCAACCTAGGCCAGGTGATTGTGAGGGGAAAAGGAAGTAAGTTCTTCAGGTTTGTATGGGTGATATGTTGGTATTGGATGAAATTAGCAGTAGCTTCCGAATCTAATAGGCATAGTAGGGGACGTGAGGAGTTATTCGCACATATCTCCTGACCTCTGGAGGTGTTGGGTTGGTTTGTATGTAGCGGTGATTGACGCTGTTTAATTTACGGTGCGGCCCTGATTCCTGTTATACCCAGAGGGCGGGGCCCTGGTATTGTCCTCTTGCTTGGCGATTCCCGGTCTTTCTTTCACTAGGTGCCGTTGGTTTAGCCCTGGGCAGTCACCGGGTGAAAATGTTACCCTGGTACAGTGGTAACATTTTGGAGGTCGAGCGTTCCATATGATGTTGCTAGGATCTTGTGTGGCGTGTAGTCACTGGCGCAGTGTTTTTAGCCAGGACTCGTTCCACAATACGGCCCTAAGTGATAAGTTCTTCTAACTCTTGAGGGTGTGGAGGCTCGAAGAAAAAGGTCCTCAGTCCTGTCTGACAAGTTCGATAAACAGGGGGATTATCTCTGCTGATGGGCTGTGGGGGGGCCCAAAGCGTTGATTACCGCCGTATTTTTTTTCTTGTGTGCCGAAGGAATACCTCAACGGGCTCAAGTCTGTGTTTGTTCCTTTCGTATATGACTCTGCGTGGAGGAGGCTATGGTGGTGTACTGGCGAGTGGTGCTTGTCGTGGCTTGAACTCTTTCCCAAGACCGTATATAGTTCGCCATATATGCTTCCACACTAGAGCGGGGCGGTGACTATTAACTCGTTGGTGGTAGGGCCCCATTCTACGCACGGGTCTCTCGAGCGGTCTGACTGAACCTCATCAGCGTTGGGTAAAAGTAGTAGTGTCTTCATGCCCTCGAAACCGTGAAAATCTGGAGAGTTGTAGGTGGTAAGAGCTTGAGCACTGGCGTTGGTAGGTGCAGTCCAGAGTGCGGCATGGTATGGTGGTGCGCTGGCAGTTGAGAGGTTGGCCCGTTGGCACGGCGGACATCGGAAGAATAAGGCCCCTGAATACTCTAGCTCATTTTATCCAGCCCGGCACCTGGTAGGCTAGTATTGCCTACAGTCCTCGCAGACAACTTCTCGGCCATCTACCCATGTAACAAGGTTAACCCTGGGCCATACCGTACTACCACTGGGCTTTTTCGGTGCAGGTGGTGCACCGTCAGGGACTGGTTCATTGATGTCACGATGGCTCGTCTGCCAGCCATGCAAAGGGTAGTGGTAGGTGCTTTGGCAAGTTTGTGCAGGTTTCATATGACCGGTCCCCTCCTGGGGTAAACGAGGGTTGTTACAAACTTTTACTTCTATCAAAACCACTTGTCCTACTTAGGTGAGGTCAGTCTTCTTTGGTGAGGTAGTCCTTTTTTTTTTTTGTGAGGACGTCTTCTTTGGTGAGGTATCTTCTATTGGTGAGTAGTTCCTTCTTTGTGAGGTAGTCTTTTCTTGGCGATGTTAGTCCTTCTTTGGTGAGGAGTTTGGGCGCCACCGGTTTTGTTCACTCCCGAAGTGTTGTGTGGTGTTCTAGGGTGGGGTCGTGTAGTCGGTCCGTTAGGACATTCATCCGTCCCGGGTCTTGATTTGCCCAGCCGTTTAGTGCGCCAGAACTGTTTTTATCTCCATGTCTTGTGGTATTTCGTAGGGAGGTAGTGGTATTTACTGAACGGCAGCTATCCCGACTGGCCTTTGTGATAGGGACCGAGTCTCGTGTTCTTGTGGTGGTGGTAAGGAGAGAGATGGGGGAGAAAACGTAGGCGGGTATGGGGGGGGCTAGGGGATTAAAGGAAAGCCCTCAGGGGTTAAAGGGGGAATTGGAGTAGGGGGGATCGGTGGTCGGTAGAGGGAAACGAGGGAAGGCCTGAGATGACTCGGCGGCAGGGATGCTGGGAGAATGGGCGCAGTGTGTGGGTGTTCGGGGTCTGTGGTTGTATACGGGAACGTAAGAATGGTCCACTGCAGTTGAGTACTGTTTTGGTTCGGTGCTGTTTTCTCCAGTCTTCCTCGGTGGGCTTTGCCGGCGCGGCGAGGGGAACCCATCCGAAATGAAGACGAGGAAAAGTGTAGGGGAAGTTGGAGAGGTAGGATCGAGTCCCGGCAAAACGTAAAGTCGCGGTGGAGGTAAGGATAGCGTCCCGCAACGTTCATCCGCGTGGGAGGTAGGTAGCGTCCCCGAGCAAACGTAAAGTCGCGGTGGGAGGTAGGGTAGACCCGGCAACGTAAAGTCGCGGTGGGAGGGAAGGGTTAGAACCCTGCAACGTAAATAGTCGCGGTGGGAGGTAGGGTAGGATTGCTGTGGAATGAGAAAGCATGACACTTGCTGCAAACGACGATTTATTGGCTCTTTCGTATGATTGGTGGTTCCCCAAGGTTTGCTCAACACTCAACTCGAATCAAGGATATCACCGTTTATATACCCTCCGCAGCTGCCTGGCCTGGTCCAATCAGAGAAGAGGGAGCTTCCATTGGTTATCGGGAAAACGCAAGTGCTCTTGGCCGCCAAGCGAGCCAATAGGAAGAAGGGAGTAGAGTTATAGAGTAAGACGTCACGGACGTCTCAGACAACAAGGACCGTGGGCCGGACCGGCAGTAGGGAGGGAGGTGGAAGCGGCGTATGCAAGAGCGAAGGAAAGAAGTCTGCCTGAACAGAGAGAGCACATCAAGATATTAAGCTAAAGAGAATTATGATATAATTAATGACGAGCCCAGCTTAGTGAAGTAAGACACTTTTACCCTATCCTAAAAGCCCGAGAATAATGCGTGCACAACGGAAAAGACATCGCCACAACACTTTTATACCCTGAAGTGATCATATGCTCTCAGAGAGGACGGATTCGGGGGTATTATCTAGAACGTCCACAGAGCCCTGGAGTAACAAGCCACACGCACAACATAGCCTTGTAGAAGGTTCCATAATATCCCACAAGGCACTACGTTGAAAGCTCCGGCGATAGTTCACTTGTCATTTTCGTCATGAAGGGAAAGGTGGGGGGGGGGGGTGGGGGGTTCTCCTCGCCCCGCCCACGGCGAGCAGGCGCCACTCAGTCGGTTTTATGAGCGCGTTGTAGGTGCGTCTATGTGTTGTGAAGATGATTCCATTGCGAGTCACCGGTACAGCATTAAGGTGATTGTTACAATCATTCCCATGTTTCGTTGTGACAAGGTTACATGGGTCACCAGGCTACTCTGGATTCAACACGGTGACAATCTTGAGACTGTTCAACAGGCTATCTCTTATCAACACAGGGGAACCAGTCTAGAGAAGTGTACATACACCAGGCTATCTCTGATTCAACACGGGGGACAGCTTGAGATTGTGCACCAGGCCTCTATCTGAGTCAACACTGGGGGACCAGTCCTTGATACTGCTCCACACACACTTTCACTGAGTCAACACGGGGGACAAGTCCTGAGAATGTTTACCAGACATCTCTGAGTCAACACGGGGACAAGTCTTGAGACTGCCTCAGACTATCTCTGAGTCAACATAAGGGACAAGTCTTGAGACTGCTCACACAAGGCAATCTCTGAGACAACACGGGGGATAAGTCTTTAGAAAGTCTCAAAGGCTAACCTCGGATCAATAGGGGACCAGTCTTGAGATGCTCCCCAGGAGCTATCTCCTAGTCAACACGGGGGCAAGTATAGAGACTGTAACACAGGCTACTCTGAGTCACGTCGGGGGGAATTAATTGAGACCTGCTCACCAGTGCTATCTAAGATCAACACGGGGGACAAGTCTGTAAAGACGATGCCTCACGAGGCTATTTCTGAGTCTACACTGGGACAAGTCTTGAACGCACACCAGTGAATATCTCTGATCAACACGGGGAACATGTCATTTGAGAATGTGCACCACTCTATCTTTGAGTCAACACGGAGGACAATCGTAGCCTGCAAACCATGCAATCTCTGAGTCAACACGGGGACAGGTCTTGAGAAGCTCACCATGCTATCTCAGAATAAAAATGGGAAACAAGTCTTTGATACTGACACAAGGCTATCTCTGAGTCAACACGGGGGACAAGTCTATGAGACGCTCACCAAGGCCTATCTCCTGATTAACACGGTGGACAATTCTTGAAGAATGTGCACCAGGCTACTCTGAGTCCACCACACGGACAAGGTCTTAAGACTGTACACCGAACCGCAAATCTATGAGTCAACACAGGACATGTCTTGAGAACTGCTAACACCAGGTATAGATCTCTGAGTCAAC
>JBCFYV010005306.1:0-48678 GCA_039000515.1 Timema cristinae
AAAAAATTGATCGTATAAAATTTTCTGAAAAAAGTTTCGATGAAAAATACAAAACTTTAAAGTTTGTATATAAAACCTAAAGTTTTAAATATCAGTTATTAATTAATTGTTAACGGTTAAAAACCCCCCAAAGCATTGGTGAATGTGGCCCTCATTCCTTGGTTGTTTCTATAAATAATCCCAAAAGAAATGCCCTTGAAATCTAAAATGTTTTTTCCCTTAGAGTATACAGAAATTTCACACATGTCTTCATAAGTTAACTTTTACTATTGTCGTTTTCCCCCGTTGGTTATTTAGTGGAATTTTTCAGTTATATTAGTGTATTTTGATTTTTGTTTTTTACAGTTGTCTCCATGAAATGTCCCAGACACCTTTATGTGGGGGAAAAAATTAATCCAAATGACTATACTGATTTGGGGTTTTTTAATTACGTGCTTTGCTTTCTTCTCTCATCTTATGTTTGAAGATTTTAAAATTCACATTTTCATTCTATTAAAAATAGTCAATGTATAATTAAATGGGCACTTGCCCTTGGTCGAATCGAATCATTTCTTATTGGTTATAATGTTTTCTTAAAAATTGATTTTCAAAAAATTACACTCCTGGGCTTTTTGTTTTAAATTGGGCCCCAAAATGGGAGCTTATGCACTCTTATTTGTACTTGCTTTTTATGTTATATCTCTTTTTGATGGTCGCTTAAGTAAGCAATAGACTGATTCCCGTAATGGGTGGGGTGGTTTTTAAAATTTTTTTTCCAATTTACCTCCCAAAATTCGGATGAACATTCTTCAAATATAACTTTTCATCTCTAAACCCATTAGGTAATTAGTTTAAAAGTGCGAAACGATTTTTTAAACCCTTTTCCCCTTGGTTTAATCTTTTAAAAAGTTACTTGCTTCAAAGGCCGAATAGTCAAAGGAGCCTTTGTGTTAGATACTCTTAGGATGGGAGATCACGAGCTCAAACCCCCGTCGGGTTCCTGGGGGTGATTTTTTTAAATGGTTTCACTTATCCTTCCAGCAATGCCGTAGTTTCTTTTTAAAATACTTCTTTCTGCTCTTAAACCCAATGAGTGTTATCGTAGTATATCCCTATACCTAAACATGCAGTAAGTCCGGTTATAAAAGAAAAAAATGTATTAAAGTAATTTTGAAAAAAGAAGAAAATTTTTTGGTTTATTCCAAATCGTATATGGTTTCTTTAAAAGGGGGGAAAAGGTTTATTTTAACCCAATATTTATTTTTATTTTTTTTAGGATTTGTATGGTATTTTAGATAAAAAGGTGCTCGCATTCGTGGGGCAAAATTATTATAAAATCACAATGGCAAATTACTTTTGAGAATTTGCCCATCCTGGTGCGCCCAAGGGGTTTTTTATACTTTAACCCCATTTTTACTGAAAGCAGTATATTGTATTTTGGGCTCCCTAAATCGCGTGGCCCCCTTTTTTGCGGGTGGAATCAGCCTCATAAACAAATGTAGTAGTTTTTAGAGATCAAATAAAACATTTTAGTTGCTTATTTAGACTTCGTTTCTACATGTTTGGGCTATATGCTTTGTACTAATTAAATTAAGTGTTGGGGACGAGGAGGTGAATTTATAGGAAGTAAACCCCGTTTTTCTGTAGAGACCCAATAACTATTCAAAAAAAAAAACCCCTATATAACCCCTAACGGGATCAGCCCGATTTTCCCTTCATCTGCGTCTAGTCTATTCAAGAGTGACACCTTTTTAGACGTAGCGGACAGAAGGGGTAACTTTTTATTTGTTTCGAGAAAAAGTGACTTTGTTTTCAACGGTCTTAAACTCGTGATTTTAACATTTTTAGCAGAGTTTCCCATTAAGTTACCCCAAAAAATCCTTGATATAGTTTTTAAAAAAGTCCGTGTCATTGCTATTAATACAGTCCAATTTTTATAGGAAAAGGCCCTTTAAAAAATTACAAACTATTATTTGCGGCAGACTTTTATAAAAACATATTATTTATTAATGCTTTTTTTTTATAAATTTGATGAACTATGATATAAAGCGATTTATATGTACGACTTATGAATACGTAGAAAATATATATAGTAAATTTTTTTAGCTGTCGATTAAAATTTTTTCCCATGAAAAAAGGGCCAGACACCACCCCGTCTTTTGTTATAAAAAGGCTTTACGCAAGCCCAACCACTTGTGGGACTGTCGGCAAGGGGCCAAACACTTGTGGATTGTCGACCTCATTTACGTCAGGGGGTTTTTTCAAACTTTTTATAGCTAAGGAACATGCATCAAAAAAATATGTAGGTAGGTCCCCCATAAAAAAAATTACAATTTTAAAATTATGAAACAAATTAATTTCAACAGATAAATGTTAAAGTTTAAAAGGACAACATTACATTTTGGGGGCCCCGCCCTTGGGAAAAGGTCCCTTTTTTTAAATTTGAAATTGGCAAACCTTATTCTGACGTATTTTTAAAGTGTACAAAAAACCCAAAAAAGCCTATTGAAAATTTCCTCATAAGCCTGAAAAAAAAACAATGGCGGGGCCAGTTTTTAAAAAAAAGTTGGGCTTTTCGGATACCTAGTAGCTAAAAAGTAGCCCCCTTTATTCTTTGATGCTGGGGTGACAGCTCAAGCTTTTGAAAAGTTTCAAAACCAAAAATTTGTATCCCCACGCCCGGGAAACCACATGATCTGCAAAAAAAATTTTCCAAGTAAACTGTGAGTGTCAGTCAGCACCAAAAGAAGGGGACGGGTTGTAGGCCTACAAAAATTAAATAATTAGGGGGGGGGGCTAAGAATTTAGGAAATTGGGGTTTAAGAAAAGTACCAGGTTTGATTTTAGCTAGGGGCAAACCAATTGAAAAAACTCAGTGACCTACACTGAGGTGTTGTTCTGGGGGCTAAAGAGACGGGGATAAAAAGAGGGAGACAGGGAAATAAAAATTTTGACACCCTTTTCACCTATCGAAAATAAAATTGATAATTATATTTTTGTATCCCTCCTTAATCCTAGTAATATATTACGGGAGTTTTAACATTTTTAAATTTTTGACTCAAAAAAAAAAAAGAATTTTAACCCCGCTTTTTATGCCGTTTGGGTTTTTAATATGTGTAATTAAAATTACGTTAATGTTTTTTTTGATGAGTAAGGGGTTAAAGTTAAAGAAGTTATTCGCATTTGCGTGAAGGGGATATTTAAAAACAATTTTATTTAAAAAAAAATTCAGTTACATACCGAGATTTGAACCCCTCCTTCCAGTCTTTCCGACAGCCGTCTCTTACGAGGTGACGCCCATGGGACCATGTGGTCACCAATGTTTTCCCAAAAAAAAATTTAATGGATAGGTTATTGTCTTTTTTTTGTTGTGGACTAAATCGCGTGTTTCCCCTGTTCCCCCCCCTCCCCGGGCCCTACTCTTCCTTTAGCTTGAAAAAAAAAAAAACCCTTTTGGGTTTTAAAAAGTCATTAATTGTAGTAAAAGATATTTGACCTTGCCCGCAATACTTCTTTGAAACAGTTTTCTCATTCTTTTTTGCTTTCACAGCCTTTCTTTCATAGACCTGAGAGTTTCCTGTTTGCCGACACAAGTCGGCGGCTGAGTTAAATTGATTTTTAAATGTACGAGTTCTCTCACTGTCAATACAGTTTTTTTTTCGAAACTCACCGCTAAAAATTATAAATTTAAGGAGGATAAGAATTTAAAAGGAAATTACCAAAATATTCTTTTGGAAAAAAGTGGTAACAACCCTATTAAATAAATACAAAATTTTAATTTATTTTAATTTTTTTAGGATATTAGTGAAATTTCTGAAATTTACTGATTAGACAGCACACGGGGAATTTTTGAGACGAAATAAGGGGTTTACTACATTTGGGGGGGGAAAGGATTTCCCATTCCTTCCAGGGTTATTTTAACGCCAACAATCGGGGAGAACAGTTTTAAAATTCCCCCCCTAGGAAGTTGTGTTAAGATTTTATCGTAACTCAAACATTTTCGTGACGTTTTAAGCTACAACTGTATTCGTGAATGATTGAGCTACAAGCTGTATATTTTGAAAAAAATACAAGCTGTATTTGGGTAAACCATTAAATACAAGCTGTTTTCTTGAAAAGAAATACAAGCTGTATTCGTGAACGTTTAAAAATAAAGCTGTTTTTCTTGAAACGACTGAATTTCATTTGTAGTTCACGACGACAAAACACAAGCCCTATTTCCAAAAAACGTTTGAACTACAAGTTTTATTTTTCAAGGACGATTGTATTTATTGACTAGATATGTGGCAGTATTTAAAATTTAAACTAATACCCTTGAATTTTAATCCTAACAGGGGACATTTCTCCCCATCAGTACCCCTTTTTATTTTCGTATTCTACAAGTGGAGTAAGCTACTGACTAAGCACAACTAATACTGTTTGAGCACGTGGTAGGCGATTTTCTTTTCAGTTTCGTAACTGCGCTGTACCATAACCGCCCGTCGACAGGAAACCCGGAAATGTGGGAATTCTTCATCAGCGTTTATGGAGATGTGTTTTGTGTGTTTTGAAACGCTTGTAACCTGCTGGAACCACACGGGACAACTTGGAGGGGGGCTTTTTACGGTATGGCTACTTTCTCTTTCCTTAAAGAGCCTCAGGTGGGGAAAAGGGGAAGAAATAAAAAAAGAGGTTGTCAAATAAGTGGGTTTTGACGATGATGCCAAAAAATTTCCCTTTTTGTTTTCCCATTCCTTTTTTCTTTCTTACTCTTTAAATACAAGAAAATTTTTAATTAAACAGAATTTGGTGAAATATAGGGTATTTTAGTTTATTCTTTCAAGTTATCAGGGTTTCTTTTGAAAGTTTATAATATGGTGCTATCTTATAAACCAATGTTTTCCCCAACTGTGGGTACATACCCGGGTAAGCGAAAGATTTAAGAGGGAAAAGTTAGATTAAAAACTGCTGATTTTTTTTATTCATTTTTTCGGGCCCCCATTTTGTTTACCTAAAATAGATCAAAAAAATACCTGTAAATTACCAAGATTTTTTTAAATTTTACTTAAAAGTAAAATAATTTACCTAAAAAAAACAAAAATAACGTTATAAATTGACATTCAACCATGCTTAAATGTTTGGCATTTATTTTTGTTAAAACCCGGGATCCTTATTGACCACCATCAGTTTAAGTAAAAAAATTTTCCCTATTAGATTATTTTAAAAAAAATTTTAAATAAGGCAGGGACCTCGCAAAAAAAACAGGGGGATAACAGGTTTCTTGCTTGGCAGTTTATTTTTAACAATATAACATAGATGTAAAATTAAAAAAAATTATATATAAATTTTATATGACATAATATTTGAATTTAAGTTGGCGCATTTTACTCGCCCGGTTTAAACTAAACATAGATACCCAATGATTTACTAGTTAAAAAAATAATCATGACAAAATACTTAAGTACTATTTAAGTTCTCCTAAAATAGCATACCCTAGTTTGTTAACCCACAGGGAAATTTAATATATTAAATATTTGAAGTTACTTGAAATGTTTAAAATTTTAATCAAAAACAAGTAGCTACAAATATTTAATTTTCTAAATTAGTTTCCAAAACCTACTTTTTTTAACTGCGAATTAGATATAAACCCTATTGAATTTTAAATTTTTCCTTTAAATTTTTAATCATAATATTATAACTGACAAAAATTAAGCAATAACTTTAGTTTTTCCAAGGTTTTTTTGTAAAACCCGCCCCAAATTAGATATATAAACATTTGATAGTAAATTTTCCTTTAAATTTTTAATGCAAACATTAAAAATACAAAAAAGTACCCAAAAATACTAATTTAGTATGGGTGAACTGGTTCACATTCTGGAGAATAATTTATAACTCAGTCACATTTAAAAGATGCAAAACCTTAACTGCTCGTCATCCCTTATGTCAACTTACATTGTTGGGGTTTTAGTTCCTTAAGGCTAGGGCTCAAGGTGATTTTTCCATGTAAAACCTCCCCTTTTTTTTCTTTTAATTTTCAGAGGAGAAAAAGGGGGTTGGATTAATAGCCATAATTGGGTTTTTCTTTTTTGCCCAATGGGGCGACTAGAGACCTATCGGCGCCTTCCTGCGCAGAACGTATGAATTTCTTGGTCTTGGAAAACAGGGGGGGGGGGGGCCCGAGTTCACGACAATTGAGGCTAGTCAAGTTATAAAGATGCCACGCGTTTTATTCCCCCCCACCCTATCTTGATGAGGGAAAACAAAGGTTGTTCTTAGGACGTTGTTTTAGAGTTTGTTCGTTTTTGTGAGTGGATCTTATGGTCGAAAAAGCTCGCCTTGGGCCCTCGAAGTGTTTCTCCGACGGGCCCAGTAAAAAGGGTGAGTAGCCAGGCAAACCCTAAGTGGGGGCGGTTGTAGATTTGCGACAGGGTTTACATGACTAAACCCAACACACACTTCACAATGTAAAACGCATTAAAATCCTTTAACAAACTAAATCTTGTATTCCCCTTTAAATATAGCTTTTAGTTTTAAAATTAATATCTGTTCAAAAGTAATAGGCCTCTTCCAACGCACCCTTTTCCCCAAATTAATGAGTACCCCAACCGAGAAAGTTTTTTTACAAAAAAAACAACAAAAAATAGGGGCCCAAATTTTCTTTGATACATTTTCTTTAAATTACATTTTTTTTTTTGTGATGGAAAAATTTTGTTTGGCATTTATGCATTTATAAAATATATGTAAGAACTAATTATTTTAGGGTTTTATTCGGGGCAGGAGGTTAACCACGCTTGTACTTTTCCCTTTGGGAAAGTCAAAGGGTTATTGGGTTGCCATCCTGCTGAGAATAGCTTTAGCTCATATAGTTGCTTTCCTGTTTGGTGCGAGCACGGTGCGACGATGGACCTTCGGGGTTTCCCCACAATTCCTCCGCCCCTACCGAGGCAGGCCCCTTCCGCTTCAGGAATTTGGGGGTCCAAGCTTTTGACCGCGATCCGTGATGACGTCTTCTTGGTTCGTAATCAGCATGGTCAAACCACCCCTTTTTCCGTCAAAACTGCAGTGTCCAAAAAGCCTTCAGCCTGTCTGCCAACCCAGCAACTGTGCCCGTACCAAACCGAAGGCATTTCGGGGCTTTTTCGGTTCTTTGGCTCGCGACAGGAATGGGAAAGGGGGGTTGAAGGATCCACCTGAACAAATAAAAACAAAAGGGGTACCAACGAACACCCCAAAATTTTATCTCCCACTAGCGTACAAAACCCGATTAAAATAAAGCATTACATTTGCAAGCAAAATCTAACCTACGCATTCAATGTAAAATTTTAAAAAAAAACAGTCATTTATAAACCTGTAAATAAGATTCTCTAGTAATTACTTTTTCTATAACACAGGATTATACCAGATATGATGTCTCCGCGAGGGTTTCATCATTTTTTGGGGGTTAACATTGCTTCACTAGGGGGATTCCTTTTTACAATTTTTAAGTTTACAAATCTGGTAATTTTTCTGGTTAATCCCGGGGGGCTTTCCCGGGGATGATAATAACTTACATACTAAAAAATTAACTTTTACAAAACGGACTCACACAAAAAACTCATCCTGGACCGGGATGAGGACTCTTGATGCCCCCAGGTTTAATTTGAGATTTGTGGGCCACGCCCTGGTGATTGAAGGGAGTCACCAACAAACAATAATCTGTTGTTAAAGGGGTGAGGGGAAACGCTCCCCCTCGCCTGGACCATTCCACTTCCGGACTGGAGTTTTGTGGATTTTTTTTCCCAAAGCGGGCTTGTGGTAACTTTTATTGGGACCAGGTCTCCTTAGCAACCGAAACAGGGGACGTCCAAGGTTTTTTACCCTATCAAACACCTTTTTTTTGCCCCTTTTTTTTAAAAGGCCCTTTTTTCGAAGGCCTTTTGGCCCTTCTTTATGCGAGAAAAAATTATCCCCGCCCCCCAAGGGGGGCCAAACCATACCGTTAACGGGGTGGTTGGTTTTTCTACCCAGGATTTTTACCCAAGCCGAGAAGGCATGGTTGACTCATGAAAACGCGGAATTAAAGCGATTTTAGAACTCAATATCCGAAACCAAACCCCAGCTTGACCAACCGAGTGGAAAATGGTTAGGCCACCTTAAGATCCTTTGAAACGTCCAGTTTGGGTTTTTTGGGAAGGATAGTGGGGGTGGGGGTTATGTGTTTTGCCCCATCCAAAGCACAGTCTTTGAAAGTGGCAGACCTTTAAAAAAGGGCCCATTATCGCTCACTAAAACTTGGGGGGCACCCAAAAATCGCCCACACGGTCTAGCAAGGGGCCTTTTTAGCAGTGGTCTTTGCCTTTCTGTCCCTCCACGGTAAATTTCACAAATTTAGAGAAAAAGCATTTCCACCCAAAATTTAGTTTTTACAAGTATTTCCTAAGGGGATCGGGGGGAGGGGGCCAACTAGTCGCGAACACTTTCCCACGGAAGTCGAGCCAATCGCCGAAAAGAAGCCCAACTTTCGTTTTTCTGCGCCGGTTTTGCCTTTTGGCAATCCTTCACACTGCCTAACTTGCAGTGTACATCTCATGTATATCCCTGGCCAAAGGTATTCCCTAGAAATTTTACCGATAAGTTTTTAAGTATTCCCAGGTGCCACCTCATACATAGAATGTGGAAATACACGCAAAACATTTTGCGTTTACCACTGTCGGGAACAACAATCTTCATTCCTTTCCTTTCCCACTAGATATCCAAGAAGTGCCTTTGAAAAGAGAATAAGGACCCCTCTCTCCCTTATTTATTTTATATATTAGTTCCAAGCACACGAGTCACTCCCTTGATGATCTCGAATCGAGTGTGAAATGACATCCGGGATGGAATGAATTACATTAAAGCTGTTCAATATATTTTGGGTCTCCAATCGGCTCCAGAGCTTCGCCATCCGATGATAGGGCATCAGCGGTTCCACGTTATCCCTTCCAGGAACGTGATGAGTGCCCCTGAATTGGTATTTCGAAAGGCGTAGCACCACCCTACCCGATCTTTCCTAACTGCTTTGGGTGAACGACCACATCCATGACAATTCGCATATGGTGTCTGTGTTTCGTTCGCGAATTTCGCTAGCTGTTCTAGATAGCAGAGGAATTTTCTCAACGCCCACAACACATGACAGGACATTCCTTTCTCGAAAGCACTAGATTTCTGTTCTGCCGTGAGACAAGGTTTTTGCTCGCAAAGGCCACGGGACGAACACCGTCCGCATTTCTGCTGGGACATAAACCTGCGCTCATGGGCGACAGAAGAAGCTGTCGACATGAAGAGTTGAATGGGCAGTGAAATTGCTGGCATGTGCAAAACTCTCGGGGCTGATCAGTTTGCTCTTGAGAGGTTTTTTGAAAAGCACGAGATTGTTCCTTACCAGACTAATGAGACACCTTTTTTCGTTAAGTAAATTAAGGGGGCAGCAATTTCAGGAGAATGCGGGGATAAAGGATGAGTAGTAAGCGCACATGCCAACGAACGCATCACACCCATTTATGTTTTTTGTGTTGTGGGTATCGACAATGGGTTTCACCCTTTCGGGGTCGCCAGCATATTCCATTGGAAATAATATACCAAGATACTTGATAGTTGCTTGGCCCACGTGGACCTTGTCGGGGTTAAACCAGTTCAAGAACATCCGCCAGACGCAAAACGGATCAGTTACATATGTCTAAATGTTCAAGTATGTTCATCAAGGAATTACTGTATAACACAGATGTCGTCAGTGTAATTAAAGACGACTTATATTTTAGTCTGAGAAGATGTGATCCAGAGAGACACGGCATTAATGCCTGGCCACCGATACTAGCTCGCACCAACGGTACAGCGATTAATTTCGTATAATTGCCAAAGGGGTAACAAACGCCGTGAACTTCTTTGACCGCTCTGTGAGAGCGCATTGTAAAAAAACTGGCATTCAAGGCGCAATGAGACTATACACTTTAGCGCCCCCTTAGATGTTGGAAATGCACTCTCCACACTAGGCATGGGGGTAGGGATCAAACTGGATTTTTTTATTTACCTGCTATTAGTCTACATTCAAACCTGTTGTCCTTGGTCCTTTTCTCGGAATAATAAATGCCGGACTAGCTGTACGGGGATTTTAGATGGCCTAATCCCACCCTTCTGTCTAAGTCCTACTATCAACTCGCGAAATATTTTTCATTTTGGGGTGGGTTACATGAGTAGGGAACCGACCTAACCGGAACTCGCGTCCGTGACCCTACAAATATTCCCATTGGGGAGTATGTAAACTTTATTCCCAGACGGGTGTTATGACATCCGAGTATTCTTATATCAAGGTATTAACGACGCTCTTCATCGCTCCAAAGTGAAATACACCACATGGTCTAGAGTGCTAGACACAATGGCACTTTAATATGTGGAATTTAAACCTCCAAACCATAAATGTCACCAGTCTAAGTCTATAGATACAGCTCTAGTATCCCACAAGAAAGTCAATTACTAATATGACGTCGCTTAATAGTTTGTTTACAACATATTAACTTTCTTTTCCAAGAAAATTCGATTAATTTTGAGAGACGGATTAAACAAATTGTCGCAAGTAAAAATGCTACATTCATTCCTAAAACCAATGTAAGGGGAGCACATTTATTTATTTGAACGTCACATTGGAGTTTATTACACCGGATGCTACTCGGTGAACTCAGCGGATTAATGAACGAAAACTAGGGGAGGGCGTTTAGCTCCCGTTGTCGACTAAAGCGGCAACGTGATTTGACCTGCAGAATACATCAATTTGACATGGGGATGGGCGTATCGAGTGGTTTATTAATATTAGTAAAGCGTACGTGTTAACTTTGCACCATCAGGTTACACGTCACACGTTTCCCGCCGGACATTGGTACCGGAGGTGTACTGTGATTGCTTACACCATAAACATCTAAGTCGAGATAGGTCGCGAATATTATTACCTCATCGATGTCCAGTAGGTTTGCTATTATAAGGTCTATTAATCACGGGGGGCGTTTGAGAATATGTAAGCTTGACAAGGCTGTTTTTTGAGCCTTCTGGTTTAAAGGGTTGATGTGAATGCGGAGGGTTTAGAAACTGTAAATAGGGTGCTTTCAAAATATTCCCGGTTCACCCAAAGTGAATCCCTCAATTTTGGATGCCAGGAGTACAACATTGAAAAGAACTACGAGCAATTGGGGAAAATAACAATGTGTTCTCCTTAGTAAGTGGAGACACTTTCCTCTAGAATAATTTCTACGATTTGTGCTCAACTGAGTTTTAAATGAGGATTGCTCGCTGCTTCTGACACAGCAAGAATAAAAATCCTAGAGAATCGTGTGGAAGTTGGAAACGGTAACACGAATTCTGAACATAAACGTTCCGCACCTTCTCTCCATAGAAACTAGAGAGTCAAATATGTTATCCATAACAGTAAACCTGGGGGTCCCTGACTTATCGCCCTCCCGGAGATACAGGTAGTGTTAAGAACCCTGCAGTTTTCCCAGAACATATACACTAATATTTCTCAGGTCCTCAACCAGGATCGTAATTTATGGACTTTGTTTACTTCCAGCAGGAAACCGAAATAACGCGCGGAACTATTCTGTACTTCCACAGCACAGGAATGTGATTCAACCAATCCAAAATGACTACTTTGGACAGTTGTCCTACTATCATGTGAACCGTACTGACCGATCAATAATCATGGTTAGAGAGTGGGTCTGCGAAAGATAATGTGTTTCCAACAGGATCTAATTGGGGCCTGACATTCAAACTCTGGTCATAGGGACCTCTCTATTCTACGACCACCTGACCGGGCATATCATCTATTTTCAACGTCAGAAAATAATGGATTTTTCCACCGCAAGCTCCCGGAGACGATGCATGGTCCTCAAATCACGAACAGGGATTTCGGGTTACGGCTATCCCTAGGCCACTCGATCTCCGCAATTAACGCCTCTCGTTAGCTTGTTATACTTGAGATTTACAGCCAAGTATTTCAGAAGTGGTCGCCATCGGGGCAGCGATCCATGAGACCGTTAGGAACGAGGATTTGTAGACAACAAAACAAACATTATGAGTGCAACTTGATCAAAAATGATTGAAATATAATATAAGATAAAACCCCTGTGAAGCAGAGTAGCGACATGTCACCTATGCTTAATTGGTTTAGCGCATTTATTTAGTTAAATCACAGGGATCATTATTGACCACCACTCTAAGTTAAGTAAATATTTGCTATTTAGATTATTTAAACTACTCGTCACCCACCCACCCCTGTTATCAGCTCAACCATGTGAAATGGTTTAGGCTTGTTTATTTAGTTAAATCACTGGGACTCATTATTGAACCACCACTCAAGTTAGTTAATATTACCTATTAGATTATTTAAACTAACTTGGATATAGGGTGCAGGGACTCGCAAAAACAAAACAGGAAGATAACAGTGATACTTAGCCTGCGAGGCTTGGCAAGTTTATTTATCATTTATAACAAGATGTAAAATATAAGAAAAAAAATTTATATATATATATTATATATTTATTTATGACATTTTAATTATTAGAAATTGAAGGATTGGGGAATTCTAATCGCTATGGTCATCTTTAAATTGTTACTCCTGATTAACTAGTCAAAACAATATATCATGACAACTATTAGATGAAGTACTATTCTAAGTTCTCCTAAACTAGCATACCTTACGTTGTTGTAACGCACAGGATTCAATATTATAAACATATTGAAAGTTTACTTGAAATAATATTTCTAATCAAAACAATGTAGCATAACAAATATTTTAAAGTAATAACACTTAGTTTCCATAACCTACTTGGTTTAACCTGCGAAATTAGATATTATAAATCATATTGAAAGTTAAAATTGTCCTAATTTCTAATCATAACTTATACCATGACAAATATCTAAGCAACTAAACTTTAGTTCTCCAAAGGCTATTTAGATAACTGCGAATATTAGATAGTATAAACATATGATAAGTAAATTGTCCTAGAATATTATATCACAAACAATTAGAGTACAACAAGTATCTTAGTGACTTACATTTAGTACTGCTAAACTGGTTCACATACTGCGAAGAATCAATTTATAACGCTCCGTACAGTCCTACCATTTAACGATGCAATACTCATTAACTAGGTCGTCATCATTATGTCAACTTACATTGTGGGGGTTATTAGTTCCTCTAACGGCATAGTGGCATCAAAAGAGTGGATTTTTCCCATGTCAAATAGTACGTCCGCCCTTTTTCATTTTGAATTCAGAGGAGAAAAAAAAGGGGGTTGGTAACGGTATCAGCCATATTCGGATATCATATTGTCAGCCAATCGGCGACTAGAAGACTCATCGGCGCTGCGCAGGCAGAAACGCTTGAAGTATTGGTCCTTGGATAACAGGGGGTGGGGGGATGACGAGTACACGACAATTGAGTGCTAGCCAAGTTTATCAGATCGCACACGCGCTTATTAACTTTCCCATCTTTCTTGATGATGAAACAACAGTTGTTCTTCCTAGGGCGTTAGATATGAGTTTGTTCGTTGATCGTGTGAGTGGATTTCGTTCTGGTCCGAAAAAGTGCCTTCGGCTCGAATGTGTTCTTAAGATCAGGGCAGTAAAAAAGGGTGAGTGCAGCGCGAAACTAAGTGGTGGCGGTTAAGTAGTATGGCGACCACGGTAAAAAGACTGTAATCCAAGCACACACTTCACAAACATGTAAACGCAATAAAATCCTTTAACAGAGAACTAACTCATTTATTCTCTTTCTGAATGTAAAAGCATTTAGTTTATTAATATCTGTTCAGAAGTAATAGTTGCCCTCTTCCAACGCAGCACTTTCCAAAGATTAATATGACGTATCCCACCGAGAAGTGTATTTTACAAAAATAAAACAAACAAAAAATTAGGGTACTCGAGAAATGCTTCAATTGATCACTTATCTTTTCATTACTAAGGCTGCTTTTTTTTATTGTTATGGGTGATGGTATAATTATAAAATTGTTATGTCAATTTTTTCTACTATTTTTTTTTTTGGTTATTATACTTCTACTACATCTTGAGTTCCATTTTATAGACCACTTTATTAATTACATTATATCGTCTTTTTTTTAAACATCCTCCCCCCCCCTATCTCTCAATTTCTACAAGTGTTAAAATTTATATTTTTTTATGGCGCGATTCGGAGGTCGAGTATGTGGTTTTTACACCTTCACGCTGGTGACCATTTCCTTTGTTGGGAATCCTATGTTCCTTTATTAAGGGAGTATTTGGGGTTGTCCATCCTGCTCATTAGGACAGTATAGATTATTAGGTATCTTTATAGCTTGGCGTATTCTCTTGGTAGTCTTGAAGATGCCAATTGTCAATCGTCCGGGTGTACATCAACTTGTATATTGCTGGATTCGTTATTATGGGTTCCTGCCTTTGACTAGGATTTCTTGTTGTTTTGTCGGCTTGAACTATTCTGTATTTTATTAACGGTCTAATTTTCGACCATGCGCAACAGTCTTTGTGTTTTGTTTCGTGATTGTAGTAGCTCGTATTACGGTTGTTTTTGTTGAATGTGTTTGGAAGTTTGGTGAGAACGCTGCATGATGCGATGCGGGGTTGTGGGCGAGGAACTTTATTTATTTTCTTGGTATCGTTAAACACGTTCGGTCTGACTAATTATTCGTGTTGTAGTATACAATGTAGTATTTGGTTTTTTACGGTCACACACCTATGGGTATTGGTGCGACTCGTTCTTAGCTACATGTGTGGAGATTAGATGGGCCCCGTAGGTCGACAATCTTAGAGGTGTTTTGTACCGGCCTAACACCAGGGATGACCGCGTTGTTCAGTGTCAGGGCCTGTGTATTAGAGTGACTCCTATTCGTTTCTATTGGGATTGCATGAGTTTGGTTTGACTTCATTGCAGTGTGAGGTATTTGACAACTTCGGACTGTTGGGATGTTTATGTTATTTGAGTTAGTTAATCGGACTAATTTCTGCGGCGTATCGAGTTAACATGGAAGATATGGCACCTACGCAGACGCAGGACATGCACAACTGAACACACCCAGATTCGCATGAGGAATCGGTTGTTGGACCATAGTGCCAAAGTATCATGTGGGAACAAGTACGTAGATCCGGTTTCTGACCCCTTACACGCTGCTGGTAGTTTAGGGTTGTTGATAACGGGCACCCAGATAGATATTAACCAAATGGAGACATCTTACATCATTGGTTTTCGCTCAGTGATGGAGGAATTTTAAGGTGATCCTAGATTTTTTTTTCCCTTTTTCGTTTAAATTATTGGTTTAATTCTACTTTTCTTTAATATGTTATTAAAAAATTTTAATAAATCTATTCAACATATCATCATATAATTATAGAGACTCAAAAGTTTTATCGACCTTTCAAAATGGTTTTTTTTTTTTTGTCTTGAAAGGATTCTCCTATTAATATTTTCAGCGTTGATAATTGATTATTTAAAAACTTTTAAAGCAATAAACCATCTAAAAGCTTTACCAAAAAATTCCGAAACGATATTGATAAATATACATGAGTCATATATGATTTACCGATATGTCATAAAAAAGACATATATCTATTCATTATAGGGGATATTCATGTATACATAGTTTTGCGTTCCCATTTTTCGGTTTGAAGCGCTTTAAGTGATTTCTTTGAGTGACACCTAATTACAATATTATTTTGATTTACAAATAATTAATACACTATTTAACTGGATGCCCTTTTATGTTCATAAGTAACAATATGTTTTGATTTTATATGGCTAAGTTTTATATATTTAATCATGATACGCAGTTTTTTTTAATCCTTAGTGTCTTTTTTATCGATCCTTTCATTAGAAGCTTTTCCCCTTTTTCGTGTTGTAATTGTTAACCTTTACTAATGCATCTTCCTGCTTTTACCTTGAGCGCATTTGTAGGCCATACTTCAGATGCTAGTTTTATATTATGGTTTTGTGCTCTTTGTATTTTTTATCTTTTTTGAGGAAGGATTTATACACTAAAGAATGTGTAGATCCCGTCGCCTTTTACTGTTTTAGATTGGATCTAATTAATGATTGTGGATAAAAAATCCACTGATCTATCTTGGAACTAAAAACAATAGGTATAGTCCACACTTCTGTTCCCTTTATGCCGTGCACTCTTTGATATCGTAACCTAGGTGTTAATCGGTCTGTATAGAATTCTATACTCTGACCTATTTTCTGAGAGAGAAGCTTATGCCTTTGTCCTTTGAATGGCCACAAAGGAGTGTTTGAGTATAAGTAGTTTTATAACTTCTCAGGTTGTGTGACTCCTTTTATTATCTTTGTTGTCAACTATTTAAAGCGGAATCTCAAGTTGTGTGTGGCAAAATATTGACTAATCTCTAGTGTAAATGTGTTATGGTTCTTTTGGCTTAGAGGGGGCCTGTCGTAATTGGGGGGCTTGGAAGAGCTCCGGATGGATGGGGTAGGATATTGGTATGCACGCCCATTGAGGGGGCGACATCCGGGTTCAGCATTAGTGGGGATTTTGTGTTTAAGGATTGCGTGTGGGAAAACGGTGATATGGGTTGGAGCAGTTGTGGAGGTATTATGCATTATAACTTATTCATGATGGTTCGGGGTCTTGGATGGCAGCGGTCTGGAGTTTTATTTAGCACAGTTGTGGGAGTTGAATCTGTGGAATTGGAATTGGCTACCCGTTGCTTGTCAGTTGGAGAAGGGGTCATGGTTAATACTCTGGTGATTTGTTATTATCCTATGCATGTTTAGTGTTTAAGTTTAGTCCTAGTGCTTCTGGCGTTCCGAGTTAGGAATGCAATTATGATGGGTGACATGGTTCGTGAGAATGGTTTGAAGATTGACTTCTCGATGGGGTGGGCACGTGTATGGTGTGTTGAGCGCCCCTGTGCTGACATAATTGAGGTCTATTGTTCCAGCGACATACTTTTTTGATATGTTTTAATATACACAGTGTGTCCGCGTGTCTGGAGATGTGCGCACGCATAGTATTGATATTAGTTGTGGGCTTTTTTTGTATGGTACACGTCGGTCCTGGTTAATGGTGTTTTTTTTATTTACCAGCTTGTAGGGTGTGCCAAAGTGTCAATGGGTCCATGAGAGAACTTTTTAGGCTTAGGACCGGTGACAGTTGGTTGACAGGTTTTTGTTCGTTGTTTGATGGGTGTTCTAATGTGGTATGGGGGTCGAGGAGGGGATGAATCTGAAATTTTAAGCTGCATATTTAGTGTGTCTTAGTTGGTTCGGTCTAGGTATTTATTATGTTAGTTGCGATTTTTTATCATAACCTCGGGGATGATGGGGGCGTAGGTCAGGTAGATTTCGTCACTTGTCGGCTTTTACAGTACATGAGGGTCAGGTGTATATTAGATTATAGATTGTGAAGTTAGTTGGTATACATTAGGTGGACGCAAGTGTCACTAGGTTTTTGGATCTGGAGCAGTGATTTGCGGTGATAATGGGATATTTGGGGCTGAAGTCAGGTTAGCATTTTTAGTGCCTTGTTTTAATAAAGCGGAGGATGTGCTGATATGTGGATGTGAGATGATAGTGAGTGCGTGCTTTGGGTGTAAGATGGGGTGTCGTTCCGGTATAGATAATTTAGTGGGTTTCGGTTGAGGTGCGTGTGACATATATTCCTCTCCCTCTTGTTTGGATCACATTGCCTATATTATTTAGGATTATCACCTCTTCTGTAAATTGGTGAACTTAGGATATACTGGTTGATGTTATTACCAACTGCTTGTCCTAGGCCTTTACACTTGGTTTGCCTGAAGTTGAGTCGCGTTTATTGTTTTTTGGAGTCTCGGAGTCCAGGGTATAAGTTGTGTTATGTGTTTTACCTCCGTGGGGAAGTCCGGAGTGGTGACATAGGGATAGGGGGAGATGAGGTACGAGGTGGGGTTAAATGAACCTTTTTGGTGACGCAAGGTTATTTTTTATTCTAGATTTTACCTCTGACTTTACTCTTATTGTTGACTGGTAGGTTTGGCCTTAGATATGTTAATAGCTGTAAATTTATCATTTGGTGATCATGAGTTTACGTATGCGGAGTTAATTTCTTTGTTATAACAAACCTCGGTTTCTTTTGTAAATGTTATTAGATTCCTTGTATGTTCAATAATTTTTTTTGGTAGGTCTTGTAGTTTCTTTGTATATTTTGTGTTGTTATTATATTCAACCAACAGAGTCATTTATTCCTGAGGAGACTTTCTTATTTCGACTTTCTGAGTCATACACTTTTGGTGTTCGTAACAGGAAATTTATTGGAGAACAAGTTACGTATTGATATAGCCATTGTGAGCTGTATCCCTAGCTGTTTTTTTAGAGTTTGTATATGTGAACATCACCGTAACTATCCGTGTTAAACATTCACGATTCATTTGTTATATTTAAAGTTTTGAGGATAGTTACTATTGAGAAGTCATGTGATAAGGGATGCGGAGGGTGTGATTGGTTTTGGGGGTGTGAGGGTTTCGTGCATGGGAATTTGAAGTTTGCGTGTGGTTTGAGAATTTTTATTATTTTGTAGTTAGTTATGAATGTGGTATGTTTTTTGCAATCTTTTGTCAAACTTACAATGGAACTAAGCGGGATGGTCAACGGGTAGAACGTATTTTACGGGGCTTTTTTATGTTATTACACTAATGTGGTTGTTTGGTTGATAGGGTATAGGTATGATGTGGTAAGGGTATATTTATTCGTATTTTTTGTAACTCGTTTGGGTTCTTTATTAGATTGGTTTTAGTTAATATTTCTTTGTCATCGGTTTTGTATTCATTTGGTCGTTGATTTTTGTTTATGTGGGTTTATGTTTTCAGACGCAGTGTATTTTTTGGTCGAGTATTGTTTATATGAGTTTCTGATTCAAGGAACGTGTTTGGTCAACGGTTTGTTATAGGGACGCTTTGAGTCGCTTGGTGTATAAGCTTGGGGGAGTAGTAGTGCTATTGTAGTGAGTGTTGTGTATGTGCGGGTCGGATCCGCAAGTGACGTTGCCGGGTTTAGGCTTGGGGTTGGAGGGCCGGCGCGTGGTGGGTTTTTGGAAGGTGGTGGTCTGAGTCCTTATGAAATTTCCCTATGAATGAGTTTAATATTATGTTGAGGAATGTTTAAATACTACATATCCTTGTTCTGGCTCTACGGGGGGACCTTATGTGGACATTTTTTAAATCTGCTCGAGGGGGGATCGCTTTTGGGTAGTAGCTATAACGGTTTAGATGTTTTTTATTTGTAAAGCATTTTGCCCAGAATCAGAGGGAGAACTATTGTTATCACCATAAAATTTATTTTAAAATGAAGTAAAACGGTATTTGCTTTTAATATGTCAGTTGTATTTGTGCATATGGGTACTTGGTTGGAAGTTTATATGGTAAACTTTTGTAAAAATTGCTCTACGTTTATTTCCCGACATATTTTCAATTAAGACGGGTTCTACGGGTGTGTGGGTTGTGTTATTATGTTTCACAATCTGGTGCTTAAATTAAGCCTGCTGACTATCTATTGAAGTATTCAGTGGTTTGTTTAGAGTTTGAAAGTTTTGGATGATTGTTGCTCTTAGATTTTGCGTTCTGCTATGTTTGAACCTCCAGGCGTATGCCAAATTCTCAGTCCACTATTCACATAGGACTCTTTAAACTTTAGTCGGTGTTTCACGGGGGGTGGTTTGTGCAGTATAGCGAGTGTTTGGGTCAATAATTGCGTAGGTTCAGGTATAGCTTATTGGAGTGTTACTAATAGTCACGAGTTGTGAATCCGAATTATGGAAAATTCAACGATAAGCTATTTTTCGTGTTGTTTTCGTGCACGGATATCTGAATGTGCATGTTCTGCCTCGGGGGCCTAACAAATACAGTTTCAGTTTTTCTTTTAATGTATAATAGTATGTTGGAACTATGTTAGAGTTATTTTAAGTTAAATAATACTAATTGGGTTTTGAGGTGTTTAATTGTTCGGATGCGGATCAGGTTGATGTTTGTAGTTTTGAACTCGAAATTTTTCTTGGAAAATTGTGATGAACACGTGCTGATGGTTGCGTTTAGCGGTTATGTGTAGGGGGTAGTAGTTGTGTGAATAACGATACCGATTCTTTGCTATCTATAACAAGTTGTAAATTTTTATTATTTTTTTTTTAATTTAACTAAAGTTTAATTATTTTATTTACCATGTTTATATAAAAATGGTCAACAACTAATACATTTATTAAATTTGCTATACGAGTGATTATTTGACGTATAAATTATAATCCATTTATAGCTTTTTGCGAGTATGGCATTGTAAGAGGTGAAGCTCCAGTTATATGCCTATTCGAGGTATTTATCATTATCTTTAATGCATTTATGTAAATTAATGGGATAACGAATCTTTGGTTTAGCGTGATGTTTTTTAATTTCCTAGGTTGTGGTGATTATGTACAGATCGGCGCTTACGAATCACAGGACTAGTTTTATAAGGATAATTGATTTGTTTTTTGGCGAGTGTATACAAATTTTAGACTTATTTATATATTGCCCATTAACTCATCCCTCATTTGTAAACATGTACATTCATGAATTCCACCAACAACTTGTATACAATGTGTAAATCATTTAGTTGTGTATGCTTGATGATATATTTTTCTTCCCCATACTGCTATCTCGATATGTTATAAAATTTACAAGTATCTTCTATTCATTTAATCCTCCCACCCGAGGAAGGACTAACCAACCTTCCCACGATTATTCACCACAACAATACCCCGTAAATAGTTTCCAGGATGAACTTTCCTTGTATAACATACACAACGTCCTATCTAGTTTCAAAAGGAGAAGAGCAAAAATTATTGAACGTACTCTGAGAGGAATGCAACAGCCAAATATTTCAATAGAAAGATCACAACACAAGTTCGAGTTTGCCAGTCGATACATTTCTACTAAATTTTTTGACCTTTTCAGCGAGTATGTGTCAATACTGTGCTCAAGATAATATACACATGGGTATGTTGATGAATCAGAGGGGTGGTTTTCGATATATAGGACGAATCATCAAAAAAGAAAGCATACGTTGATTCAGTTCTTTAACACTCTCAAGTGTGTAAAAGATAACCTACTGCAGGGTAATAGTAACAAGAAGAAGTTGTTTATCATCAGAGTATAAGCATCACACTGTTGTGGAATGATGTAGTCAGATTTCAAAACAAACGCACCCGTTAAAGAAAGAATATTTCCTAATGATTGGACTACTTAATTTTAAATTTAGGTTTTTGGATCTCCATAAATTCAGGATATAGGCTCTCGTGAACTACAACGTTCTAGACAAGAACTGCTTCAGCCAAAGATGATAAGCAGCATATACATCATTAACAATAGAACTAGTGTTATAAAGTTCGCGCTCTAAGCATTCTTTGAATTGTTGTTGATGACGAAGACTCGTCTAAATCGAATACAGTCTTTCGACTGTGAAAGAAAATCATTCCATTGCCTCGATTGCTCAGTGTTTACTATTTATGTAGTTATTCGAGGGTACATTTTATATGTTTTACTTCACCATGTTCAGAGGAAACCATTAATGATTCATCTTGCTCCAGACATGTGATATACTTATGTGTGGGACTGAAAAAATGAGTTCCTAAAAGATTCCGTAAACAGTATAGCTTCATGTGTGTTTGGTTTGTTGCTTTGTCGCTTCTTATATGTCTGATTTAACACCTAACACTTCGTCTAGTTCAGATGGGTGGGGTGGAACAATATCAAAAAAAATTCTGTTGATGGTATCCCATGTTTATAAAGTGGTTTGGAGCAGTATGACCACAAAATATTGAAAGTGCAGAGACATTGTATTTCCAGTTACAGGGTCACAGTAATATACCTCCGGACAAGTATTTGGATTCAATGAGAGAGATATCAAGAAACGTGAAAGCACTTTCTAAATTCGGTGAAGAAGTATACATTTTGTTTCAAAACATTCAACTGTCAAGAAAAGTTGGTCGAGGCACCATGATTTTATTGATTTTAAAGAGTCCTTGAAAGGTTGTTTGGGGAAAAATGTAATAGCATGGCACTTTCAGATTTCGCTAGAGTGATGAGTGTATAGCTAATCTTCATCAAATCGATCCAAAACTAACAATGTCGTGTATGTGTGAGTGCATCATTTTATTGAAATACACAAAGAAAATAATAGTACAGAAGAAAAGAAGGAGTGGTAGAATTTTACTGATAGAAGCAAACTATGGAGAAGTATTTTTATTATTATTTATTATTATTATTATTGATTACCACATCTTACTACCCGATTCGGGTTATACGGAATTTCACTAATGTTTGTAATGGTAGGTGATTGTGAGCTGATAGAGGATTTACGTTTTTAACGCTGGAATCGAACCATGGTGGAGACTTGGGCATTCCCCACATTCACAAGATGTCTTCTCAGGGGGGACAGGAAGGGTTTCGGTAAATAAGGTAAATCTGTGCCGGGACGGCGAATTTAACTCCGGACACAGCACAGAAGTCTGACACCTTACCCATAGACTCACCAGGTCACCTTCTATGGAGAAGGAATGGAGGTGATATTGACACATTGAAGGTTCTATGCTCATGTTATTGATGGAGGTGGATTCAGGAAGATCTCAATTGTTATGTCAGTACTGTCAGCTACAGAATAGGAGCATGATAGAGTCTCATACTACAATTGGTTATATGTTCGTGTGAATGGGTGGACTGTTTAGTTGAGTACTGCATTCTTTTGGACATATTCTTTAACATTGTAATGTTATTGGTTTTTAAGTTATTTGTATATTATTATTGAAAGAATCCTCCCTCTTATCCAGAAACTTATTTTAAATTGTTTTTATTACATTCTAATTTGCCTTCTTAAAAGCGGAGTGTACTCATAAAATGTCTTTCCATGAGAATTATCTCCTGTATTTGGTACCATATTGAACTTATCCACATTTATTGGTGGTCAAACTGCGCTTTAATCCATATCTTAGAGAGAAATTGACCTTCTCCACAAACTTTATTACCTGTAAAAATTCTTAGGAGCGGCAACAAAATATGGTTTCTTCGTTGAAAGTACATCTTGTTGAAAGCTTTTGGAATTCTAATATGCTTTCAATCAGTTCTCGTTTCGCAGTCTGCTTTTGATATCAGCTGTAGAATCAGTTTTTGTTGCCTCTCCTTGAAAAACAGTTTTTCGGATAAAGGGGTGGGGGTGTGTTTAGGCAATATGTCACGTTCTTTTATTCTTGATATGTCATAGTCTTGACCATATTACGAAAAAAGTGATCGCGTTAGTTTTTTCGTCCATGACAGTCTAGAAACTGTAGTGTAACAAATATAGGGATTTATATGTTGCAAGAGAAGAAACATGTGAGATCAAAAGATCAGTCGCTACAACGCTTCAAGCCGTATATACATTTAGTGGGTAGACCCAGGACTACAATATTTAGTATAAACCTTGACAAAATCATGGGGGTTGTTTTGCCTTCTACTATAGAACAAGTATTATAATCGCGGAGACCTTTTGATTTAAGGACTTGATTGATCTTGACGGTTTATATTAATAAGAGTAAACTTTATAGCACCGTGTTTCCTTACTTCCCGTTCGCGGTTTATTCGAACTTACGCTAATGTGTAATGGTAGGGGTGATTGTGAGATGAAAATGGGGAAGGACCTACGCAGTTTAAAGTGGAATCCGAAACCACGGTGGTGGCCTGGCAATTCCCCACATTCACAAGATGTATTGGTCAGAGGTGAAAGAAGGGTTTGGTTATCAGATAAAAATCTTTGCCGGGATGCGAGGATGACCCCGGCCGCCAGCATAGATGTCTGAACACTTTGCCCCACTATGACCACCAGGTGACCTAATAAAAACAATAATAATAATAAAACGTAGTTATTGGAGTGAGGTTTAAGTCCAAATGCCTTTTCTTTTTTAACACTTAGCCCCTCATAATAAAGAATTTACATTTAATATTTATGTAATAAAAATCTCAATTTATTATATCGTGTAAAATGTGCCCTTACTAATAAAAATATTATTTTAGCGCATTTTTGCTTTCCACCCCATGTCTGTACTGTATGTCGGTTGCTGTATCGAGGTTATGCAGAAACGGCTTTGCGTATTTGGTTCATAAGTTCCGATATTTAAGGTTATACGGCCATAGATAAGAATCCAATAGAAATCGTGATTTTGATTTTTTATCCTTAAAATAAAGTGTTTTTTTTGATCAAATGTTTTTCTTCAATCATTGGACATTTCGTGATTTTTTTTAATTCTAAGCGGATCACTAGGGAGAGTTTTATTTATAGCTTAAGGAGTGTAAAATTGTGGTTAGTTTGCTGATAGTTCATTTAAAAGAATATTAAAAAATAAATCTTATCTACATTTTTTTTCAAAATGTAAATATGTTCATGTTGTTTTCATTAAATGACTACCAAATAATATATATATTTTCTGGGGTTAAATTGATTATAATTATTTATATTAGCAAAGCGTCTTACTCACAGTTTCGTTTTTGTTACGCACTTACGCTTTAATGTGTAATAGGTAGGGTGATCAGTGAATGAAAAACATGGAAAGACCTACAGTTTACGTGGAATCCAGAACCATGGTGGAGGCATGGTTTATTCACAACATTCCACAAGTTGTTTTTAATACATCTTTGACAGAGGTGAAGGAAGGGTTGGCAATATGATCAATCTGTGTACGCGGGATGAGCCTTGCCCCGGGACCCTAGGGCACAGATAGTCTGACACCTTACCACTAAGACTCCAAGATCACGCGTGTAGAAATGATTTAGGATATATTATTGCTAACGGGAAGTTTAACAAATGTCTTTTTTAACTACCCTACAAGAGATGAAGAATGTGTTATTGATATGTGTATATTATTTATTTTATTACTTCACTAACGCAAGGTGTGTATTAAACGACTTGAACTATGGATTATGTAGATAGGTTCGTAAATTACAAGTATTATAATTAGGTTGTATGAGTTAATGGAAGAAATACTAGTCTACTCATATTTGTGGAAATTACCCGGTAAATCAACTAGAATTTCAACCATCCTACCGTCAACAGAGACTCATGTGCGTTACGGAATCCTAAAGCCAGAGGGCCATTCTACTGACTTGGTATGGTTTAATGTAGAGTTTTCCGACAAGTTTAATTACAAACCAATTTATTCCCACAATTAACTTTACATAATAGGCTCGGGAGGCGGGGGAATTTTTGTTAATGGGTTTCGCGCTTTTGCGGGGGAAAGTTCTGGGAACAATCGCCTCTCTCTATAAAAAAAAAATCCTCAGTATTTTCAGCCGTGATTAAACACCCGACCTCCACGTCACCGGCAAACTCAGACTATATGAGCCCGACATTTTTATTTCACGTGGCACAAATGCAGTTACAACGAAAAATTGAGAAATCTTAAACTACGGATACATTAATTAAACCCGCTTTGTTGGACGTTGGCTCTAATCGGGCTACTATCGTGTCTATACCTATACTATTCGATGTCTAGGTGTTTGTAGGTTCGATACGCGGTCAGATGTACTGAGGGTGGTTTCTCTCTAATTGTTTATAAACTCTCCCTTTCATGCAAATTAGGGTGCATGTCATCTCAATTCCTAAATATAACCTTCCTAATCACTAAAGCCAAATTAGCGGTATTAGCTAAGTGTATAACACTAAAGCGATAGTATAAACGCCGTGCTAGAAAAACAATAATAAAACTATGATAAAAAAAATGTTTCAAGGTTGTAAAATAAAATTAATAAAAAATAATGCAGAACTAAAGAAATATTAAAATACTAAATTATCTTGAGCCGACTACTACGATATTTCGATTGAGACAGGTTCCGTTTGGCGTAGAGAGCGTCTGTTTGATTAGTGCCTTTTTAAAAAGGACTTACGCGAAGGTACTTTCACTTTGTTTACATCACTATACTTAGATGTATTCATTCATTCACTCATTCGTACACATCTTTTAGTACTTTACCACCACTGGAAATGTAGGGAATAAAAAACACACGCCAATTTTATTTATTATATTGCGTGGTTTTGGGGAATATACTTTAACTTTACGTTAAGCACACAGAAACCTATTTTTTCTTCTATGCGTCGGAAGATTTACTGTTTCATAAGGCAATAAGCTGTATGCAGCTATGCTATGACATAATATGAGATTATATAATCGTTTTTAAATTTACTAATATTGTGCCTGTCTATCAATTTACTACTTCTAGTAGTTTTGAAAAACCAATTTCTGTTTAGAAACGTCTTTGAAAAAAAAAATAGAACTATTTAGTGCCGACGCATGTGATATATGTCTTCATTTATTTTGTGTGTGGTAAGCCTTTTTCGGTTGGCCCACGGGTTCTAACGCGATTACTCTTGCATTAGACTAGGAATGTGATGAAGGGGATAGTGAAGTCTAGAATCTTGGTTCGATGTGTGCTGAGGCAGTTTTTTCGTAAATTGTCTTTACAATCTACCTATTATGAAAATGCGGGTTTACATTTAATTGAATATTACCTTCCTAAAACTCAAACTTTTATAGTATATTGGTTCATAAGCGTATATACTATGAACAGATTGTAAGACGTGGGGGCTAAAAAAATTATGTGTGTGTGCTTAAGATACCCCCAAAGAATTTAACACAATAGTAAATAAAGTTAGAAGGTATCCTTGAGCTATAAATGCACCCTGAAATTGCGTGAATGGATAAGGGGGCAACCATTTAGTAAAAATATACCTCAGCACACCAGACCAGGATTCGAACCTCAACATCTTTAACCAGCAAATTTAACAAGACGAGAGTAACGTCTTTTAGTCAACGTGCCACGTGTTGGTTGTTCAGCGCAACATCAGAGTGCATTGAATTCAAGTATATGCTTCAGGAATTTGCCTGGAGAGTGGCTGTAAAAACCACTATCTAATATAAATCAGTGCACTAAATTGGTGATAAAACCTGCGGACTCTTGAGATAGTAGTCAGGAGCTGAGTGACTACATAAATTTCTGGTAGTCGTTCATGTTCCTAAGCTAAGGAGAATAGTAAGAAAGGGGTGGATTTTTGGTTTGGGAATATGAATGCTAAGTTATATGTACTGAGGTAGTGCGTCTAGAAGAACCCAGACGTGTGTTGGTAGGGTGTGAACGGAAAAAAAAGGGGTGATGGGGCAGGGTAATTGAAGTGATACTAGTATCTTTTTGGGGGTGTCGAACTGTCAGTCCCAAGCTACAGACCGCCAAACATTTGTTTGTTGATGGCGTCCTCACCCAGGCCAAGTATTGTGGGTAGCAGCGGCTAAGGCGTCACCTCTTTCTGTTGGTGACAACGATCGGGTCAGGGCTGCAATCTCAATCTGTCGCCTAAGGTGTATTTGTTTACTAAATTTCTTTCTTCCTCTCCATCCTCGCTAAATTCGAGTGTCATATGTTCACTGTTAGTGATGATGAAACGAGCAGTGTGTGATCGTCGCTTGTTAAAAGTGAAGTGAAAAGACGGTTGAGGGTAGCTACAATGGATTAACGTTCTTTTCAAGTGGTCAACAATCCAATTTTTACAGGAAGGAATTAATGTCACAGGTATACAATTTACTAATAAAACCACATTCTTTTAAGTAAGGCACATTGTGATCTGCAGCTTTCATTTAGAAATAATATATTATACCAAGACATAACTATTAAATAGTTCTAACTAGTGTTGTGTGTCAGTAATTTAATTTGTATCAGTTTCTTGATTTTACAATTGATTTTTCATGAGTAATTAAATATTTAAAGGTATATATTGTTAAAATTTGAAGTATTTACAAATTTAAACTATGATTTTAGCACCATGCGGAGCCCCCCCACCATGGCATGCCATGCCTCATTGTTCGATGGCGACTCTCTAAGCCCCAGCAGGTGGGAGAAGTGTTTGTGGTTTGGTGGTGCTGAGTGAGGGGGGTGGGGGTTGTGTGTGTTTCTAGCATCGTGAGGTTAGACCCCGACCCGAAGTGCGACTCTATAGACAGTGGTTCCGGAGATACGTATGGAAGGATCAGGAAGAGCAGTGGATGGGGTTGGGTGTTTTAGGTTAAGTTGGTCTAAGTAAGTTTAATTCTGTCTTATATTAAACTGGACGTTTGAGTTATTTCGATGTGAATTGTCAGCTATCCTTGGGCTAGTGATTTTTGAATGCAAGGGTAAATCAAATTGTAGCCACATGACACAATTACACATTGATTACATTCACAGTTATAGTGGAAGATAATAAGTTGAATGTTTTATTTTTAAATGTGTCTTCTACTCAAAAATAATACTAAGCGCTAAGAAGTTTGGTTCATACGTAATAAATAACTAAGCGTTAACGTGTTAGTGAAGACCACAGTGGTCTAAATGATTAATGCCTTTCTTGCTTAAGACCGGCGGTTCGTTCACAATTTGTTTTGACGGCGTTTTGCGCATTGTGGTAGGCGAACCTTATACTGACGAAACGGGGTCTCCTATGTTTCCAACTGTTTTATAGACCAATTTTCTTACAAATAGCCTTATAAAAGGTCCTGTTTTTTCTTACGCCAAACCCTACCATTGTATAGTGGCTTCTGTAATTAAAAAACTCTCAAAACTCAAGGTTCATCAATCTCTTTTTGCTTGCGTACACTTGGCAACCCTATTTCCTTTTAATTTTGCCTTATTTTTAGCAAAATGATACTATTAGTACTGTAGTAGTTATGACCTCCGTATTTTAATTTGTTTCAACTGAAAATAACAATTGGTCTAATAATGGGGATTAAAAGTAACCATGTAATGTAATAGAGTTGAAATATATTTTTTCTTTAGCGAAAAGCAAAAGGATGCAATTAAAAACAAACTCACGTTAGGTAATTTATTTATAATTAAAATTACATATTTTATGGTTTTAAATTGAAATCATCTTTCGAAGATCAATTATAGAAGAAAATCCGAAGCTCTTGCATTTTAGTGAAGTTAATTTACTACTTCAAGATGATCCTGTTTGTTCTGTACACTGCTGGCAAATGAAGTCTTTCCGCCCATTATTCAATATTTTAGCGTACTCCAAACTCCTGGCACGTTTACTTGGGTGGTACGCGTCTACCCACGTTGGGAACTACTGTTCCTGATGGTTATTCATAAAAAAAAATCAGATTAGAGTTTCAAGTCTCTCTTGGTAGATTTTAACGGCAACAGTAACTCTGTGCTGTATTACAGTGCAGGAACCTTACTGGTGGTTATGTACACTTCATAGTAAGAACCTAGAGAGGGATTGGGCTGATATAACACAACAATGCGAGTAGTCGCCATTCACTAACACATTTAGGATGGATAGTATAGTACAAACATTCAACTCAGCGATGTATACTACATTCGTAGAATGTTTTGGTGGTTATGTAACACTCAAGAGAAGCCGAGCTTCTGCAAGATTGGGAAGGACTCCTGTAAGGCTTGAAAAGTTTGGAAAACGGTGTTTTCATACGCCGGGCATTGGAGTATTGAATGTTGGTTGACTGGGGCCTAATTGTTAGAATGTGATCCCCAAGTGTAATCCAGCGGGAAAAAAAAATCAAGGGAAACTTTTTAACGAGATATATGAAAGTGTTAATGTCAATGTAATGACTAAATTTAGTCCCAGATCGACTGCTGTGTGTGTTTGGATTTCAAAATTCGGGTAAGTTTTGATTTTAGTGTTATCTTTATTCACATTGGTTTCAATAGACCTCGGAACAAACTACCTTTTAAAGTGTGGGCAACACAACAACAAACCATCACACATTTATTTTCTTACAGACACATGGTTCGGTTTTGTAACATTTTTAAAGATATAACCCGCATCAGGAGGTCGAACTTGTCAAAGGCATCACTCGTCATAGATGGAATGCTGAGGATGTCTGACGGGAGATTCGTGGTTCGAGTTCCGTCCAAGTTCTCTTTATGGTGGATTTCATAAATTACGTCTCAACTCCCCCTCTCACACATATTTGGGTACACTTCCTCTAAATTTTAACCTTCCTCTCTCTCAAAATATTAATGAGATTAGTATAGTGATGAATGGGTAATAGGAGCCATGGTGACAACCAGATTATTTATTTATAGGTAACTATGACATTTTTAGATATATCTTTCAGAATGCGATTAGCTTATATCTTTCATATATTATGCAAAGATATCAATAACACAAATTTTGTCCATCTAAATAGCCGTACATCTATAATTCACCTTTCTATCTATCCATTCCATACTTATCAATAAGATCAACATATAAATATCTACTACATTTAAACATCTTGAATCCTGTTTCCGTAGTAGAAATTACGAGGAATAGCTCTCTAAAACAAGTTTTTTACCAAACGATCTTGCATAATTTTAGGAGTGAGGGAAAGAAAAGATGTTAGTGCAAAAAGTATAGTTTCCCAAAGCAAAATGTTTTTTTTTTTTTTATTTTTCCCAAAAATTTTTTGCGTTCCTTATTTTTTTACATGTCCGCCATGGAAACCCTGACTTTGTGCTTGATGTGTATAATATTCTGTAAACAAAATTATGTTATATTTGTGACTACAAATATACCAACTCTACTCTTTGAAGAGGCTATTTCAACAAAAATAGAAAAATTACGGCTGTTTTTTGGATTTCAAACTAATGATGATTTAGGTTCAATATATATAGTATTTTTTGCATTGTTGTCTTCCTCTTCTTTGTTTTTAATATTTGCTCGTTCGTTTGAAGCGACGACAGCGAAGGGGACTTTTAAATAGAGCCCAACTAGGTGTTTGTTTTGATAGGGTAATGAGGAAATAATTTTCAAAGAAAAATGAAAACTGTTAGAAAAAGTGAATGTTTTTAAAATTTGGGAAATTTGTGCAGAATTTCGTTAAAAGGGAGGAAATGGTGAAATTGATAGACGAGTGAATCTCTCAGGGGTATTTTGGATGTATTGGACTTTACAGAATAAAGAAGATCGAAAGGGGCGGGCATGGTTGATGAGAAAGAGTTGATTGAGTGTCAAAGGAAAGGGGTTTAAGCCATGCAAGACGGGCTAAATTGTGTAGACGGTTGTGTTAAAAAGAAACATTAATATTGCAGATTAAAATAGCATTTAAATTTCGGGCATGAAGTTGTTGAGTAAAGGGGAAATTTTAAGGGAAGGGGGAGTGTGAGAAACTAGAAAAGGATGAATTAGATGGATTTTTTAAATAAGTATACCCAGTTTATTGCAAATCGTAAGGTAAGTTTCTTAACTACACTTAATTTTGATGTATGTTATAATTTTTAAAAAGTATATTTTATGTTTTCCCCCCAAATTTATGATCAAAGCAAGGTTTTGTATTCTTTTTTTTCAAACAATATTCAATATAACTAGGTTAAGTTTTTTTTAATTTTCAAAGTTTTACTTGATTTTGAGGGGATATTCAAAGTAATGTTTGTGTACCCATCTATTTATCACAAAACACTTTACTCCTCTAACACACAACACACACAACACACACAAACACTTTCCTTTCAACACTTTTTGTGGGGCATTTCTGCCGGGGATGGAAAAAACAGTTTTTTAAAATTTACTTGGTGAACTGGGG
Source organism: Timema cristinae (assembly GCA_039000515.1). Classification (NCBI taxonomy): domain Eukaryota; kingdom Metazoa; phylum Arthropoda; class Insecta; order Phasmatodea; family Timematidae; genus Timema; species Timema cristinae. Next base: position 31,542 of record JBCFYV010005306.1, read on the forward strand.
GGTTTTCCCAAAGGGGTTTTTCCCTCTCTCTCACAAAAAAAAGGGGTTTTACTTTTTCTCTATAACCTTCCCAATTTCTAGGGACATTAGCTTAATTAATACTTTAAACGTTTATCCAACGTGATAGGATGCGGTATAAAAATTATTTTTATTTATTCTCACACAATTAGTTTACACATTTTTCTTTTTCACACACTTTCTCACACTCCCACTCAACAACCTTCTCTCACCAAACTCCCTCTCTTATAGTCTTTCTCTCACATACCAACCACACTTTTTGCAATTTCTCCCAGACTACAATTTTCTCACCCTCTCTTTTACAAATTTTTTCTCTCACAATCTTTCTTTCTCACCCCACACATTTTCCCCCCCACCCTTTTTACCACTTTCCCTTTTTCACAAACTTTTTTCAACATAAACTAACACACAAACACACCCTTTTTTCACAAACTCTGTTTCACCCCACACACTTTTTTCACAACAACCCAACACATCCTATGTTTCTCACACCCTCTCTTTTTCATAAACTCTTTTTTTTCTCTCTTTTTTTTTAAACACACACCCACAAAACTCTCCCATTTCCCCCAACTTCCATATCCCACTTTTTTTCACCAAATAATCTCTTTTTCCCTCTATTCCTTTACACATTTATTTCTTCACTTTTACCGCTCAAGTCATTTTATAACACTCTTTTCCAGAAACCTTACTCATTCACTTTACCACTCCACATTAAAGATAAACACTTTACCACACTCACTCTCACATTTCTCAATCTCTCACCTCTTACCTTATCTATCTTTAATTAATGTTTAAAACCCCAAATTTCCCTAAATGAAATTAAATGAAACTTTTAAACTGATTTTGTCCCAAAATACCCCCTCCCTTTTAAAGGTTTGGGGCCAATATGTCGGCAAAAAAAATATCTTCCCAAGAAACTCGATTTTTCTTTTGCAAGGGTTTTTTAGCTTTTCATTTTAAATTTTTGGGTTACATCACCTTGGGGGGGGGGGCCCATTGGTTAAAATGTAATCGGTAAATAAAATTTTTTATCTTTGGAATAAAATACAACAAAATTGGGTTATTATTTTAGTGGTTTTGTGCAACAAAATATAGAGACTGGGAAGGGGTTATTTTTAAAGTTCTTGCAATGTTGGGGAAGGGGGGAAAATTTACGTTTGTTCAACTAAACACCGAAATTAAATATCTACTTATTAAAATTTGATAGCCTTTTTTTGAAGGCCGTTTAAAAAGGGGGGGGTTTTGGGGGTTCAAACCCCCCCCCCCTCCCATCGGAATTTAGACAAAAAAAATTTTCGGCTTTTTTTTTTTGGTTTAAACATATCAAAATTAAATCACAAGTAAAATCAGGGGGGTGTTTACCATTTAAAACCTTTAGAATCTTCTTTGGATGTTAATATTTATATTTTTTTCCTAGCCTCCGGGATTTGGGGGGTTTTGCTGCCATAAAAAAAACTTTTAGATAACTTTAGAGGTTTTTTTAATTTTAGAATTTTTTTTTTGCCCCACAATTGGGGGGGATGTGCCACCAAAACCCCCACAAACCACACCTGAAATTATTGGCTGGCTACGACCTTTGAAGAGTAAACTTAACTTTAAAAATCGGTTTGGGCTTTATATAGATAGAGCTTTTTATGATTGTTTCATGAGCATTGCCTCATTTGACTAGGACTTTTTCTCTTTATTTAAAACGTTTTTGGTCAAATGCCGCGGTGCTTGTGAGTAATATTCAAGAACTTTTGATTTTTTTAATCACCTCATATTACTATCCATTCGGGTTTCACGCTTATTTACTAATTACGTTAATGAGTTAGGGAAGAGTAAAGTTGAATTTAGAATAAGTGTACCTATATTTGCGTGGAGTGAGTGGGAAACGATTTAAGGAAATTCGCCGTTAGTACACCCGACCGGGATCGAACCACGATCTCCCCGTCATCGGTAACTTAGTCTATTGTGATAGTGACGTCTTGGACCATGCGACCACCGAAGTAAGTTAAGCCATGTTAGTCAACATATTGGATATTCCAAATCCTCGCGTTTAGTTCGGATGGCATATCCTCTTCTCACTCTTCTCACTTGCTGAGGATGATAACGTTTGTTTTGAGGAGATGCAGTTGCATTAGCGTGGGGAGAGGATTGGAAAAACACACCTCCATTGTACCCATCCCGGATTTGAGCTCCAGCCTCCCAGCCAAAGGATTGCGGGTACTATTCTGTACTTGCACGCACGAGTGTGTGAATATATTCAGAGCAGCTATTCACGTTTGTACAGCCAGATTTTCATAGGAAAGGCCTTTTAGAAAAAAATATATAACTTACATCTATTTTTGCAACCAATAAAATAAATACAAATAGTAGGGCCGATTTTGGAAATCAGCATTTGTGTTCACGTGAAAAAAGGGCTCAATCTCGTAAGGTTGGGGTTCGAATACTGACTTGGTGTTTTAACTAAATGATTTCCCAATTTCCTTGCTAATGAGTTTGTACTTTACAATTTTCATTAGAGGATATTTGAAGAAAATACAAACTTTTTACGGTTAACATTGATAACAATATATTATCTTATCAGTGAAATTCCATAGATATCGGTACTATTTATCAAAAGTGACCACTGCAGATCACATGACTCGACGTATGAATACGTGAATATAGATCAAGTAACTTCTAACCCGTCTCGGTGGCGTAGTTGGCTAACGCGCTTGTCGTGTTGAGCTCGACTGCTGAGGACGGGGAGATCGAGGTTCGAATCTCGGTCGGGTGAACTGGGGGTAGTTTTTCCTAAATGGTTTTCCACTCTTCCTCCACGCAAATGCGGGTTCACTTCCTCTAATTCAACCTTTCCAATTCCTAATCCATTAGCGTAATTAGTACTTAACGCGTATAACCCGAACGGGCAGTAAGACGTGGTGCTAAAAAATATAAAAGTAACTTCTACGACTGTCAAATAAGGTCGTTCTTATAAAGATTGGAGTGTAGTCAAGTGGTTTCCTAACAGGACTCTGAACATGCGCGGAGAAAGACAATGAGAGAGATGTGTTTGTGACCAGAGTGGGATTGTTTGATAAGAGCAACATGTGGGGTGAGCGCAGTGTTTGTGCTTACAAGAAGGGTCATTAGTATGCAGCGGATGAAAGAAAGTGACAGGAGGTGTTGGCAAACCTGCGTTTAGAAATCCACCTGTACCGTAGCGTTAATGCCTAATTATTGATAATGATTACAAACTGTGCTCGAGGAAATACCTTTCTTTTTTTGTTTGCGTTCCGCATCTTACTGTCCGTTAAGCTATATATATATATATACGCTTATGTACTAATAACGCTAATGATTTTAGGGATCAGGAAGGCTATATTTATAGGGGGAGTACCCACATTTGTGTGGAGGGAGAGTGGAAAACAATCCTCAGTACACCTGACCAAGATTCGAATCTGGATATCCCTGTTATCAGCAGTATAGCCTATTGCGAGAGTGATGACTTAGACTATGCATCCAACGAAGCAGGTATTAGGCTAATCTTCATATTATGTTTACTAAAATGGTAGAAAGGAAGAAGGTATAGTTTTAGAAGGAGTGTTTTTTTTTTTCATTTTTGTTGAAGGAAATTGGGAGACATCTCAGTACAGAGTGGCGTAATAGATAAAGCTTGGACAACCCCACAAGATTTATTTTCGGGCCACCTTTTCCTAGTCATCTAACACCTTAGTAATAAATGCTATAAGAAATAATTAATAGTCCTAAATAATTACTAATTCACACCTTATAATTACTGTTTTAGCCTCAGTTTTGTGTTGGGAATGTCATCAGTCAGCTTGACTGCATGAAGATTAACAAAAATTCTGCGCTATTTAAAACCTAATGGAATAATCAATGAAGTGATTAAAACGTAGCAACTACACAATTATAATGTAAGGTGTAGTGGTAGCTTTAAGTCAAATCGAAGTGAATAAACAAATGCTGAGACACGAGAGAAGTGGTATCCGGGAAAACTGGAGATACAACTACGGGTATTTACAACTACACTGTGGCAGTTGCAACTTTTCTCGCTCCCTCACCCCCACCCCGCACTCCCACCATGTCTAACAGTCTTAGACGCACGTACAGTAGCCCCATGACTTCTTTGGTGCTGACTGACAGCTCACAGCTGACTTCTGAAAGTCAACATTTAGGAATATACCTAAATTTTTACTGTCAGAAGTGACAGCTGCTAAACACATGTTTTTGCAGATCATATGGTTCGGTGTAGGGATACATAATTTGGTCTGGTAACTTTTCAAAGCCGTCAGTTCCCAGCTGTGAACTGTCAGTCAGCACCAAAGAAGTCATGGGGCTACTGTACATGTATTATTTTCCTTTTCTTAAAACGAACAAAAAAAATTAAACAAACAAACAAATTAAATGCTGGCTGACTGGCTGGGTGGCTGGCTGGCTGGCTGCTGGCCTGTGTGCTGGTAGTAGGCCAGTACACCTCACGCAGTTCAGCTGTGCACAGAGTTGCTGTTGCAGACATGCCAGCAGTGAGCACAGCTGGGCTGTGCGAGGTGGTGTACGACAGGCCTAGTGAGATGCGCATACAACCAGGATGTGTGTTCATACCTGGTCTGGATCCACATCTGAATATATAATACATCCTTTTATTGTTAAATTTTACGAAACTCCGGTAGTAAGTGTACCCCAGGTTGAACACTACTGCATTAAACCACAAAAGTGCTATGTTATGTTTGTTGGTGATATAGAAGTCTATATTCGAATTCCAACACCTTTACTGACAATGGTGTAGCACCCAGGCCCACAGGGCCTGAAATTCAGAGGAGGGGGTGGCCCAATGGTATGAAGGGGCCCGAGAAAGGGAACTTTAAATTAATATAAACTTGGTGGCAATAATAATTGTAATCAAATAACTTATGTCCTGATTATTGACAATTTACATAGTTGAATATGTTTATCATAAAGTGTTGTAAATTATAACTAGATCACTCAGTGAAGTGAATAAAAGGTAGATGGTGCTACCACTGGGGTATTTTTAAGTTGTAACTTCCTTTGGTGTGAATAAAAGGAAGCAACAACTACCACCTATAATTGTAACTTGGTTTTTCTGGATCAGTAATTGTAACTCAACTCTAGATGTGAATAAAGTGATGATACAAGAATTTAAACGTAGCTACAACTTCATTGTTTTGGAGTGTGAGGGAGGGAACACTCCACTTGTGTCAGTTGTCAGTTGTCTTCGTCATGGCGATGTTCATGTATGTGAGTGAGAGAAAAACATTCTTTGAAAGAAGAGTTTTCAGTAGGCGTAAGGAGATGATGCTTTTTCAGACAGGCAGTAGCCTGTATAGGAATATAATTATATATATTTTATAGTTTGTATTTGTTTTTTAATTTATTTTTTATAAACAGGAAACCATGATTTTATTTATCATTAAATATTAACAATATAAATTATTACATTCTAACATACATACAAATAAAATTAAATTGAACATATCCCGCCACTTCTGTTCACCACGAACTTTTGTTTTCATTGTTCTCGTATATCTCTGTACCAACTTCTTCAACAAACTCATGTTCATTCCCACCTTGTTCCAAGGCCTCGAAATCATATGGGTCTTTAAGGTGTTTGGCGACATTGTACAGCGCAACACATATCACTATTAGTTTTTGTACTCGTTTTAGTGAGACTGGAAACCTTTGTTTCAGCTGACAAAACACTCTTTCTATTACTACCCTTTCTTTAGCGTGTTTGCGATAAAATTGACGTTGAATTTCGTCTACAGGAGGTTTAAATGGCGTGATCAGCCAGGGGGATACACCATAGCTGGAGTCACCAAGCAAACAAGCAGTGCTGTCATGTCCCGCATAGCACTCCTCCGTATTCTTGAATCGTGGACAGAGCCAGGCCAGTCGGTGCTAATGATCGTAAACCTTTCTACAGCATCACATGTCGCCTGAACATTTATACTGGCATAACCCTTACGGTTAATGTATTCGTCCCCAAACATTGATGGTTTTTTAATTTCTATATGGGTGCAATCTAATGCACCCACAACAGTTGGTAAATTAAAGTGTGTTTGCCACATCAACTTCGCATTATTCATTCTTGCACTGCACTGGAGAAATTAATTCAGTTATGAGGTTTTTCGAGAATATGACCCAAAACGTAATTAACAATTTGACGCACTGTCGAGTGGTTCACTAAAAAATCTTCTGACATTCCACACTGAAATCTAGGATCAGCAGTGTAACGTAAGAATCTTTACATGCGATTTTTTGGGGTTAGTGCTTTTCCCCGAGTTTCATCACTATTTGGCAGAAATTCTGAAGTTAGAAAATCAATACGTTCAGTCTGAAAAAGCATCATCTCCTTACACCTACTGAAAACTCTTCTTTCAAAGAATGTTTTTCTCTCACTCACATACATGAACATCGCCATGACGAAGACAACTGACAACTGACACAAGTGGAGTGTTCCCTCCCTCACACTCCAAAACAATGCAGTTGTAGCTACGTTTAAGTTCTTGTATCATCGCTTTATTCACATCTAGAGTTGAGTTACAATTACTGATCCAGAAAAACCAAGTTACAATTATAGGTGGTAGTTGTTGCTTCCTTTTATTCACACCAAAGGAAGTTACAACTTAAAAATACCCCAGTGGTAGCACCATCTACCTTTTATTCACTTCACTGAGTGATCTAGTTATAATTTACAACACGTTATGATAAACATATTCAACTATGTAAATTGTCAATAATCAGGACATAAGTTATTTGATTACAATTATTATTGCCACCAAGTTTATATTAATTTAAAGTTCCCTTTCTCGGGCCCCTTCATACCATTGGGCCACCCCCTCCTCTGAATTGCAGGCCCTGGGAATTCGAATATAGACTTCTATATCACCAACAAACATAACATAGCACTTTTGTGGTTTAATGCAGTAGTGTTCAACCTGGGGTACACTTACTACCGGAGTTTCGTAAAATTTAACAATAAAAGGATGTATTATATATTCAGATGTGGATCCAGATCATTGTAATAGGGGCGTTATAATTATTAATAATAACACACTTATCAACAATGTTTGTAAATATATTACTGTTTGTAAACCTTCACTATCTTGGACGTATTGCAATAAGCCTGGATTCAACTAGGCTGATTGAGCGAACAAAGGTGCACCCACTTAACAGTCTAAAGCTGTATTTGTTCATTTCAATCAGCCTAAAAGTTATCAGGCTGATAAGAAAATATAATATTATTCTTCAGTCATTGTAAATTGACGGCGCCTTTTGCAATAAGCCGAATTTTCCAATTCACCTATGACATAATATACACTATACTTACTATATTGTACATAACTCTTATATATAATACCAGTTTTTGAGTATGTCTTTGACAGGATGATTTAATGTAAACTGAGTATGCAATGTCAGAAGTTGGCAAAAAAATTCTATCCACTAACACCTTATTCATCGCTGTATTATTATTATTATTATTAGCACCGCGTCTTACTACCCGTTCGGGTTATACGCACTTACGCTAATGTGTAATGGTAGGGTTATTGTGAGATGAAATGAAGGACCTACAGTTTAACGTGGAATCCGAACCACGGTGGAGGCCTGGCATTCCCCACATTCACAAGATGTCTTGTCAGAGGTGAAGGAAGGGTTTGGTAATCAGATAAATCTGTGCCAGGACCGAGGATTGAACTCCGGCCGCCAGCACAGAAGTCTGACACCTTACCCCTAGACCACCAGGTCACCTTCATCGCTGTAGGCTTTGTATTAGTTGAGAAAAAGGGATGTTTACAACATAAATAATATATAGGATACTTTCTAAGTAATATATATTTATAGGTCCAATACTTACTATATAATATATAGTTTTTATAAATATATCATATACTTACTATATAATTTATATAATCAAAATATTTCACAATGTTAACAAATATAATAATTTTATTTTACATGTTCTTTGCGTAGAGCCTAACCCATAAATAGACTATGAATAAACTCTATAAAACCACAAAAATTATATAATGTCTCAATAGTAAGTAGTTATTATGTAACAATAATAATAAATCAGTCACTGTCATAAATTATGGCAAATGCGTTTCTCGTGTGTTTGTTCCTTTTCATGAGAGAAAGCTCCCCCTTCTGAGATTTTCCTAAGTTTTTAATATGAAGTTTGAAGTGTACCTTACTTCAAATAATTTATAGAAGCAATCACTTTTCAAAACTTTTTCAGGGAAGGACCACTTCACATAGGTTCAAAACGCATTTAATAAAAATAAAAATCCAAACGAATATCACTCAATGGCTTCTAGAGTCCCCGATTGAAAAAATACTCATAGGGGGCACTCCAAACAGCTTCTATATGCACGTGATATTTAAAAAAATGATCGAAGTGAGGACTACTTCAAATCGCTTCTAGGAACATTTATTTATCAAAAATTTGTTAAGGGAAGACAACTATCAATAAAATCTTAAGGCATCTAGCTTAAAATAAATCCAGGCGAGTACTATTCCAAATAACTTCTAAGGGCGTCCAAATTAAAAAATAAATTAAAAAATCTGGATGAGTACCACTTCAAAATATAAATTATATATAATCTAATTTATATAAAAAAAAATCTTGTGAGCATTCAATTTACAAAAGTGTAAAAGGTAGCAGCACTATTATAAATAGCTTTTAAACGAGTAAGATTTTCAAAAATTCTTCGGACGAGGATCACTACAACTGTATTCTAGAAGCAGCAAATTTTCTAACATTAACTTGGGTTGAGGAGGGTAGAAATATCCGAAAATACTTTTTTGTTACTCGCCTCTCCCTCTCTCTTCCCCTCCCACACAAATAAAGGTCCACCACTACTGCATTAAGTAAACATGTTCTTATTTCTTAGGAAGTATCAACATTATGCCATAAACTTTGGATTTTTAAACATCCCGCTACTCGAAATTAAATTATCCCTATGCACATGCCAATCTTTTAAAAGTTTTTCAAAATGATGCTCAGTTTCCAAAAGTAATAATCCCAAATTGCGTATTCCTCCAACTTTTAAAATAAGTAATAGTCTGTCCGCATTGTGTGTCAGTACATCAAAAGGTCCGCAAGCCGCACGGGTGCCTGAGCTAGAATCACTCAGATCTGGGCTTAGCTCCTCTGAACAATGATCGGTTATGTTTGTATGTTTGTTCCAGCCATCAATGTTGCGGGCATCACCTTGTTCACCATGGGGGGTGCTGCAGTGGTGCTCATCCTACTCCTGTATGTAGACACCCTGAGACACATCATGAGGAACGCTCCGCCTCTAGTCAAGACCCACTCGGCCTTCGTGCTCAGCGTTTATCCGGTAGGCTCATTGGTTTACTTGATTCGTTTTGGGGGACTTTAGGAGCTAGCCGTCCACGTAGTGTGGTGGTAAATGCACCTGGATACGAGCCTAGGGGTCTAGAGCTCGATTCCTAACTGGTGCCTTGGGTATTTTTCCATAAAAGGAAATTACCCCAATGGTCACCCGAGTTTGGGTAATGAGGCTTAAATTAGGTGTTTACACTGGTTCCTCATCCTCATACTCATTACCATCCTCATACTCATTACCATCCTCATACTCACTACCATCCTCATACTCATCGGGACATGGAAAGAGCCTCCACGGAAAGGGTAACACTTAGTAGATTTGGGAGTCCCCTGGGCAATGGCTAATCTTCCCACTATTGGGCTACGAATGATGTAGCCCAGACTCGCAATATTATTATTATTACTTTAGGAATTAACTTCTTCATTTTTTAATGAGGTTTTACCAAATATAAGTGGTGTGAGAAGCGGGTACGTTGTACCCACACAAATTTTGATTGATGTCTACTAGGGATGGAACCTCAGAATATTATTACCTTAAATTTTTAAGGAAGATTTAAAGGTTTCGACAAAAATATCGGATCAAAGATTATTTTTTTTATCTTTAAATTTTAAATAGGAATTTATGTTATAGCTCTTTGTTTTGGGGGGTTTAACCCAGGATAGAAGAGAAGTCCCCTTGAAGGGTAAGGACGTGTTGTACAGGCGTACTTTGTACCCATTGTCACACAGACAGTAGAAACATGAACAGTGAATGTGACTAGGAAAGTGTAGGTCACAGGAATGGAGTTATCAGGGAAAGAGGGGGGGGGGAGGAGGGGTGCAGGAATTACATGAGATAGTAAGGGAGGAAGGATGAGATGGTATGGGCATATAATGAGGATAGAGAAGAAGGGGATACCAAAGAGAATGATGGAGATGAAATACGTGAGAAAAAGACCTCAAGGGAGACCAAGAAAGAGATGGGAGGAGCAAATAACAGAAATTGTGCACTCTAAAACTGTTTTTCGCAATTATCTCACAAATCACTCATTATAAATTATCACGGTGTTTGTTATGATAAATAATAAAGAAGAGAACATTCTCTAAAGCATGCTATTATAGTTTTCTTTGTAATGTAAAAGTAATTAAAAAACTGTAAAAAATATTTTTATAGAAAGTTTTATTCTTGTTAACTTTTATGATGACAAAGATTTTGATAGAATGATTGGTTCTCAAGATAATTGCAACAAAAAAAACCTACATTTGGACACCATTTTTCAAAGATGGTGGCTGAAAAAGTCTAATAAAAAGTGGCATTATATCTAATTTTATTTTATATAAAAATCTCTATCAATATGAAAAATTCATGTTAGTATCACAAAGTGAACGATTCCTACAAAAAGTACTAAAAATTAAAAAACAGGTTCCAGACTATTAATATATATTTCATCACTTTACTGAATGCTCAAATCCTAAAATGGGTTTATAATAACAAAAAAATGTTGATACTAAGAAACTATTTCCATTTTATGTAACATATTAATAGAATAAAGTAAATTTGTATGTGTATGATATATTATAAGATGATTCGAGGTTAGATATTCGTAGGTCAAAATAAGATACGAGTTGAATTTAGAACACATACAGTTCCTAATAATAGCTCATTACTTTATAATCTTTAGACAGACAAACTAGTACTTAGTCTTAAAGTGTTTTATTAAATACATGTAGCTAGCGTGAAAACATCGTTTAAATAGTTTCTAGATACATCTGCAGTACAAATATTTTCAGGGGAGGAATCCCAGCTTTTCTCTTCTTATTAAGCTTCAACAAACACCCACATACTTGTAACCCTCTCTCCCTCTTTAGACTGCTCACTCAAAAAAAGATCTAAAATGTGTCTGCGCCTTTGTCAAATACCGTAAACATTTTAAGACAAAAATGCATTATTTTTAAAGTAGTCTTCCAGTATCTCGATCTTATTTAATTTTCAAAGATTAGTTGGGATTTTTGATTATTTTTTTATCACAATAACTCAGATAATTTTTACAAAGTTACAAGTTTCTGACCTAATAACCGACTCCGTGATGTAAAGAGCAGTCCACCTGGCTATAAATCTGGAGGCTCCAGGTTTGACTCTCAGCTGCCACCATGTGTAGTTTTCCAGAAAGAGGAATTATCCCAACGGTCACCAGGTTTTGGTTAATTAGACTTAAGTTAGGTCTAATATCATTATCGGCTCCACAACTTCATAATAGCTATAATCACATAATCTCATTACGGGTACGACGTGTAGACAACCTCCTATGGTGTACCCTGGGTAACGTTCTGTGCTAACAGAGTGGATAATAGTCTACATACAGGCGACAGAACAAGATACTATGTATCTCTCCCGGTCAAAGAAGTCACGCTAAAAAAATAAAACCTACTCAAAAACTAGTAACACATGAAATGCTTTTATTAACGTTGAAATAAAACAACATTGGGTATTCTTATATATATGTGTGTAAAATATATATATTATATAATATATATACATAAAATGTATGTGCTCATGATTTACCCAAACAGGTAGAAATCTCTTGCGTTAATCCACTATGACGTAGCTTATAAAATAGGGTCATAACATTCTAATCTGTCACGTTAAGATTTCTATCTTTTAAGGTAAATTGAGTTTACGCCTTAAACCGGTTGAAATTGTTTAAAATATATTCTAAAATAAAAATACGGGCGTTAACTAAGGTTTTAAACTCATATGATCTGGTTTGCCGGTGACGGAAAGAAAGGTCGGGGTTTGAATCTCGGCTGGATGAACTAAAGGGTTTCCCCTCTCTATTACAATTCAAATGTGGGTCTATTTAATTTAAAACTCTCCCCTACCACGATAGTTTGAATATGCCAAAAGCTTGGACGCTAATGAGGCGGACTGGATAGAACTAGCTCAAGATAGGGATAGGGTGTAATGAGGGGGGCTAGATAGAACTAGCTCAAGATAGGGATAGGGTGTAGTGAGGGGGGCTAGATAGAACTAGCTCAAGATAGGGATAGGGTGTAGTGAGGGGGGCTAGATAGAACTAGCTCAAGGTTTCGTACTTCATTAATTAAGTGCTATGCATTCAAGCTTTTATAAAAAAACAATACAAAGCATCTGATATTTTGTAGACCGTTTTGAATTATTACATTTCAAATTGATCTATTTAATTTGTTATTTTAAATTTAAATATATTTTAATTATACTTGTGAAGCCACATCTTACCACTCATCGATACTACTCAACGCTAGGGATGATAAAGGTATAATTTTAAAAAGTGTATTGTATTTGCGTGGACGGAAAGTGAGAAACTGTTCAGGAAAAACCATTTCAGTACATCTGGTAGGAGTTCGAACACCGACCTCTTTGTCACTGGTGAACCTGAGCTTGATACCTTTTTCCGTGTGTCTACCGGTTTAGATAATACAGTTATAGTTCATCTTTTGGTACTAACATTAAATAGAGGTCAGAGTTGCAGCATGAGTGTAGCATAGATATCAGAGTGTAAGGATGGAGCCCCAGAGTTAAAGTATAGAGCTTCAAAGTGTAAGAATGGAGCCCCAGAGTTAAAGCATAGAGGTCAAAGTGTAAGAATGGAGCTCCAGGGTTAAAGCATAGAGGTCAAAGTGTAAGAATGGAGCTCCAGAGTTGAAGTATAGAGGTCAAAGTGTAAGAATGGAGCTCCAGAGTTGAAGTATAGAGGTCAAAGTGTAAGAATGGAGCTCCAGAGTTAAAGCATAGAGGTCAAAGTGTAAGAATGGAGCTCCAGAGTTAAAGCATAGAGGTCAAAGTGTAAGAATGGAGCTCCAGAGTTGAAGTATAGAGCTTCAAAGTGTAAGAATGGAGCTCCAGAGTTAAAGCATAGAGGTCAAAGTGTAAGAATGGAGCTCCAGAGTTAAAGCATAGAGGTCAAAGTGTAAGAATGGAGCCCCAGAGTTAAAGCATAGAGGTCAAAGTGTAAGAATGGAGCTCCAGAGTTAAAGCATAGTGGTCAAAGTGTAAGAATGGAGCGCCAGAGTTGAAGTATAGAGCTCAAAGTGTAAGAATGGAGCTCCAGAGTTAAAGCATAGAGGTCAAAGTGTAAGAATGGAGCCCCAGAGTTAAAGCATAGAGGTCAAAGTGTAAGAATGGAGCCCCAGAGTTAAAGCATAGTGGTCAAAGTGTAAGAATGGAGTTCCAGAGTTGAAGTATAGAGCTTCAAAGTGTAAGAATGGAGCTCCAGAGTTAAAGCATAGAGGTCAAAGTGTAAGAATGGAGCCCCAGAGTTAAAGCATAGAGGTCAAAGTGTAAGAATGGAGCCCCAGAGTTAAAGCATAGAGGTCAAAGTGTAAGAATGGAGTTCCAGAGTTGAAGTATAGAGCTTCAAAGCTACACCATAGAGCGGAGAGTTGAAGATGGAAGCCTCAGTTGAGTAATGGTTGTCTTATCTTTGTGTGTGTGCTGACTGTTCGCATGAGGTGGTTGCCATGGCGACGTACTGTGCCATCATCGTCCCTCGGGCCCAGCTCCTCGCTGAGGCCGTCACCCAAGGAGTGTTCATGGCGTCCCTCTATCAGCTGTTCTGCCTCCTGGTGGCCTACTGCGGTGGAGAGGCAGAGCTCATCAGGAGAGTGAAGCCCAACTCCCTTAACTTGAGGGTCGGTCCTTGCTGCTGCTGGCCTTGCTGCTGTCTGCCACAAGTCACCGTCAACAAGTCAGTGTTTGCACCTTGACTTACGTTATAGGGATGTCAATTATTAAGTATGCAACGCACTTCTAATATGTAGAGAGATAACGCCTGTACAAACCATTTGGAAATGACTAGCGAAGCTTGGAAGATCAAAATTATCAATTAGTTTACGGATACACCCGCATTCAAATGTACAAATATGGCAATTTTAAGTTTTAAACCCACTACCCCATATATTACTTAAAATCAATATGTAATCATTTTAATAATATATAAATATTATGTGATATTTTGGGGAGTATAGCTTAAGATATAAATTAGAGATATGTTTTTATTGATACCTGAGAATCGAACTCGGGATTTTCAGTACTTCCTTCGTAAAGCCCAACTCTTTTTACTATCTCGTCCGACACCATTAACTCATTCAATAGCGTGCCTGTCTACTGAACTAAGAGTATCAGGTTCGATTTCTAGCATGACTGAAAAATTCGTCATTGGTGAAATGTGGGCTTACCCTCCTACGGTAATGAACTAATGGCCTGGAGATCGATGTTGTGTTTATTATAGATTTGTTAGTTAATAAGTCTTGAACTGATATAATTAGTTGGCTCAGAAAGTGTACGTTAAATACTTTAAATAAATGAGAAAAAAATATTCTCCCATACCTGCCCCTCCCCCCCAAAGTAAATGACGTTTCCCCATCCCTGACCTAGGCAATGTATGGATTATGTTTAATCTAGGTGATGGTGGTATATCATGATAATATTTATTATTAGCACCGCGTCTTACTACCCGTTCGTGTTATACGCACTTACGCTAATGTGTAATGGTAGGGTGATTGCGACATGAAATGGAGGACCTACAGTTTAACGTGGAATCCGAACCACGGTGGAGGCCTGGCATTCCCCACATTCACAAGATGTCTTGTCAGAGGTGAAGGAAGGGTTTGGTAATCAGATAAATCTGTGCCGGGACCGAGGAATCATGATAATTAGGATGGTACATAGAGGAGAGCGGATTAGACAGTATAATCAAAGGAGAGCTAGTAATAGAGTTCACTACAAACGAGAAGTTAGGGGTGTAATCTAGAAAGAGCGAACATTTCGTGATTGGATTATGGCTGTCTATATATACCAGAGTTTTCTGCTAGTGTTAGTTCAGTCCAGTTGAATATAAGCGTGCAAAGGTTTTATTTGTTTATACTATACTAGATAGCTGTGGCCCGCGGCTTTGCTCTCGGTGGAAGTTGATTATATACAAATACGAAAATATACATATGTATTTACAGATTAATTTAAAATATTACGTTACGTTGATGACCATAACTTGACCTCAGATCAAAAATAATGCAAGTCCGATACAAACTTTCACCCCCTTTTTCACCCCTTATTAAATAAAATTTCCAAAATTCCTGAAACACGTACTTATTTGTTTTACGTCAATAACCGAAGATACAAAATTTTGTTTATGTTACTTTCAAAATGACGGACTTTTCATACATATATATCATCCCCTATTTTGACCTCTTTGGGGTGTAATTTTCTAAAATCTTTTCTTAGTGGGTGCCTACATAACAAAATGAATATAACAGTCCGAATTTCATGCTTGTAGCCTTGATAGTTTGCGCTCGGCGATGATGAATCAGTCAGTCATCGTCAGTCAGGACATGTTATTTTATAAGTATAGATTAATATTCTCGTTTATTGTGCTTTGAGTGAGACCTAGTATATAGTATTGTGATTTATTTCAAAGAAGAATACAGTGATTGTTCATTGCTGTATGTAGAGGTAAGTGATTCATAAACTTAAGTTACTGTACATAAAGAGACAAAATGGAAAAGTTTACAGTAAAAAAAAAAAAAATCTCATGTGAAATTGGAGAAGTTGTACCAGTGAATCCTAAAAACTACTTTACAGGCACAAGGTGAGACTCCTGTACGGATATCAACAACATAGATTGGTAGGTCTCCTTCTCAACCACAAACTACTTAAGGACAAAGACATAGCGTTGACAAGAAAAAAATTCAGCTTGCTGTCTGAAAACATACCCATGGTTGGAATATGAAAAATCCTGTAAAGATTTGCTAATCAGCATTCAACCAAAAATTGCATTAATTTTACATTAAAATTAGAATTGACTTTCATCGAATCAGGGTTCAAAAACTGAAAATGAGTTTGCAAAATTCAAAAAGCATGAAAGATTGGATTACCGCGGAGATGACCTGTCTTAAAGTTAGGGCTAGGGTGAATGTTTTGTGCCAAATTTCCAATACTAGAAAAATAGTGATGGAAGAAAATAGGATAGCTTTGATGAAGATACTGTCATCCCTCACGTTTCTGGCTGTCTAAGGATTCACAATTCGTGGGAACACTGATGAGTTAAACAACTTTGTTAATCTTTTGAGGCCAAATGGATGGATCATGATTCATTTAAATGGTGTTCTCATAAAACTTGCAACGATTATTTTGTAGATCATGAGCTATCATGTGACATGTACTTCGACTTCTTAGGTGACTGATGCAAAACACTACGCGATCTACGGGAACGAGACATGTGATATTTCTGTCCAGGAACAAGTTTCCATAATTGTCATGGGAATCTCGAAATAGAAGCAATGTTTCTGGGTTTCCATAGAACAGAGAATACCAAGTCTTAGACGCTGTTTCATATGGAATTTGATGTCCTTCGCATATTCAATGTATCAGTCACTGAGTCTTGATGGCGCTAAGAACATGTCAGAATATTTAATGGGGTACAGATCGGAATGAAGAGGGAAGAGCCGAGAGCTGTCTTCATGTTTTGCAAGGCTCAAGTCAAAGATTATTGACTGCATGGTAAACGCCGAACACTTTCTCATGAGCGTTATAAATGAGTTTCGGGAGTTCAGTGAACATTTTTAAAGATTACATTTACGGAGAAAGAGTGTGTTACACAAACATATGTTTATCGATATCTCGAAAACTAGGAAGAATGGGATTGGCAGTGTGGAATCTTATTTTGACTTTCTTCAGAAAAAAACCCGCAAATAAATGACATTCTTTCAGAGCTGGTGAAGTTCATACAACACTTCCTAGATCCCGTGTCA
>JBCFYV010005307.1:0-16294 GCA_039000515.1 Timema cristinae
CTTTAAGGCCCTGCCTACCCATAAATGCACGGTTCTAAACAAAAAGAATTTAGAACAAAATATATTTAATAATTCAACCTTGTTGTTTTTTTATTTATTTTAGTAACATATCTGGGCATCTTTCATAATTCTTATGGAATTTTAGAAACCATGCTAAAAATAGTTATTGAAATATTTTCATTAAAATATTTCCATTTCAATGCATTTTAAATGGGAAAAACAAAAATTATTAATGGATTTATTTATTTTCTTTGTACAATTAAGCTAGAGTGTTTGTTTATAACATACTATTTAATGAATAATTTCTTTTTCTTTTTAGACATATTTTTTAATTTGGGTTAGCTTCAATAATCACGACTATATTGAGCTCTAACGACTCCCAAGTCGACTCTCTGTCAAAATACATGGTTTTAAAATACAACTTTTCCTTCTGCAACTAGTTGTAATAGCTGATAATAGGTGCCGTTAGTATGATCATTACCCATTTACAAGCTAGTATCATTTTGCAAGCGTTGGCTAACCTGCTGTATCGGAATGCAGGCGGCAATGGAGGTTAAACTAATCTCTGTGACCTTCTTGAGTCAAAGAAACATTAATACCATGTACGTTAGGATAAGAAGGGCCAATGTCCAATTATGAAAATTTGCGTAATTAAATATAAACAATTAAACATCTTAATTTATATCATAACTAAAATACTCACAAAGTCTTCCTGCTCTGTGAATAAATAAGGTGGTCCCTACTTACTTCAATGAGAGTATTACTCTAGTGATACATTATTTTCAAAGAAAAAGCCACATGCTTCTCCATACACAAAGTTTTATGACATTAGCCCTTATTTAACTGAGACAGTAAAACATGTAAAATTCTTCACTCTTATCTTATATTCTTTCTTGAGTTTTCTCATTCTTTAGCACTACACGTTGTAATAATAAGTGTTAATATTCAAAATAAATGAAAACTACTGTACATTGAATTTTTAATCCACTATTATAATAAATAAAAATAAACATTCCTGCTCAATCAAACATAGTTATTTTAAATAAAAGTTTGATCTAAATGTAATTGGAGACGTTCTCAGTATAATTTTATATACTAGTTTTTATTTTACGTCTAGGATTTGACTCTCATTGGACTTTGGAATAAGTTATTTTTCAAAAAGTTAATGAACGAAGTTTTTGTAGTCAAGATGTGAAAATGTTAATTTTATTTTATTAGCGTGTTAAAATGTGATTACTTTTAATTTGAACTTGTTGCATTCTCGCAGTTTGTGCGCATCGTTTTGGAAGAAATGTATCAAATCCCGAACAATAAGTACCCACGGTGATTACTTTTTATATAATTAACAATATGTGACCTTTTTGCTTTCGAACAAAATCCAATGGATTGTATAAAATTTTGAGGTGGAGAAGTATTTACAAAATATTATTTTATATCCTTGTGAATAACAAGTTTATGAAGAAAGGGCGCACAAAGAAAAGCAAAGATATAATTGATTATTTAACTTCTTGTAGTAAAGGATAAGTTTTTTTTAACGGTATGCATATTACTGGCGCTTAGGCTATCTGTATCTACTAATTTAAGTACAATGGATGAGCAGCGATACTATTTTATTTACTGTAGAAATAATATCAAAATTAAGATACAAATAAATACTTCTATATAACAATGCAGCGATTATTCTGATATTTCAAGTACTTTTTTTTTTTTAAAGAAAAGCTCTTAGCTGAAAGTAAATGTTTACTAACACTCTGTAACGCACTTATTGTATGTTCAAAATCTCTTGTGCCTTGGCCGAGTTCGTATCACGCTAGTACTAAGTAATTTCAACCTAACAGGGAATCGAACTAGTCAAGTTATTGAGCTGATTAATTTACGCACTTAGTGCTCAGTCATAGCACTTTAGCAATATTGACCACGACATGAAGCCGATGATAAGTAAATATATATTTAAAACCATTAAAATTAATGAACTTTTGTGTTTCCTATGCCATAAAGTAAGTAAGAAATTTGATACCCGACCGCCTCTGTTGTATAGTGGTCAGATTTACTGGCTTCAGATACTGAATGCCAAGTTGATCCCCAGCGCCCCTAATTCTGTCTGTGAATCAGTGGGTCTGAAACGGAAAACCAAAATCAACCTCGTGAGACAAATGAGGAGATAATTGAATGAATAAGTAGCGCTTCAGTCTAGAAAACTGAGATAAAAGTCTGGAGGGCTCGTTGTGCTAACCACATGGCACCCTCAGCTTGAAAATGTTGGCCCTATCTTGCCAACATAGGGCAGCCTCTCGATCGGTATAGCCTGCTTGCAGGCTGACACCATGGAGATATTACTCAAGTTAAAATCTACCAATAGGATAAAAATTTATTCCCAAAAACATTTATTTCTGGAAAATTGTGTAAATCCTATAGATGTTTGGAAACTGTAAACACCGTATTAAATAACAGATACCCACTTCAGTGGCTGAGTGGTCTAAGGTGTCACTATGTTAAATTGGCCTGCTGATAGCGGCACTTGGGGTGCAAATCCTGGTCGAGTCTATTGAGGTAGTTTTTCCTAAATTTTTTTCCCCATCTTCCAAAATAAAAATGCTGGTAGATAACCTCTCAAATGCTTCTTTCCTCATTACCACCCAATTAGATTATCATATATGCGTATAACTTGAACAGGTAGTATGACGTGGTAATATCAGTAATAAAAATAACAGATATATTTATAGTCAAAATTGTTATAGTCTTCGAAATGAAACTGCTTTTAAAATATGTTATTGCCACCTTGGCCTTTAAATTTTAAAAATTAGCCAAAGCACAGTGGCCAAATTAGCACATTAAATTTTAGTTATTTTTTATTTTACCTCCTTACTAATAAACTCAAATAAATGGTACGACAAAATCGTAGGCTACATACTCAATCGTATAAGTTATTTATTATAGTTAGTGACAAAACCTTCAAAAATAAGTTATCTCTAATTTTACCTTTAATAAATTTTTCTCTGATAAATAAGTGTACATTATTATTTATCACTACCCTCACCAGATATTTATTTGAAAAAATTTCAATAGTGGTACAACAGCATTAACCTGGAGTCACGTGACACTTGATATGCTAATTACTCAAAATGGGTACGGTACAAAACTTTCTCTTTGTGGTACAAATGGTACAGAACTAGTACAAAACTTTGGCATGAAAAATTCAAAAGTGGTACAACAGCATTAACCTGGAGTCACCACTTTGATATGCTAATTACTCAAAATGGGTACGGGTACAAAACTTATTTGTGTTACAAAACGGTACAAAACTAGTACAAAACTTTGGCATCAAAAAATTCAAAAGTGGTACAACAGCATTAACCTGGAGTCACCACTTTGATATGCTAATTACTGAAAATGAGTACGGTACAAAACTTATTTGTGTTACAAAACGTACAAAACTATTACAAAACTTTGGCATCAAAAAAGTTCAAAATCAAAAGGGTACAACCGCATTTACCTGGAGTACGTGGAGTACTCACTTTGATATGCTAATTACTTAAAACGGGTACGGGTACAATACTTTTTCTTTCTGGTACAAAACGTACAAAACTAGTACAAAACTTTGGCATCAAAAAATTCAAAAGTGGTACAACAGCATTAACCTGGAGTCACCACTTTGATATGCTAATTACTGAAAATGAGTACGGGTACAAAACTTATTTGTGTTACAAAACGGTACAAAACTATTACAAAACTTGGCATCAAAAAAAGTTCAAAATCAAAAGGGTACAACCGCATTTACCTGGAGTACGTGAGTACTCACTTTGATATGCTAATTACTCAAAACGGTACGGTACAATACTTTTTCTTTTCTGGTACAAAACGGTACAAACTAGTACAAAACTTTGGCATCAAAAAAAGTTCAAAATTAAAAAATAGTAAAACAGCATTAACCTTGATCACCACTTTGATATGCTAATTACTCAAAATGGTACGGATACAAAACTTTGGCATCAAAAAAAGTTCAAAATTCAAAAGTGGTACAACTGCATTAACCTAGAGTCACCACTTTGATATGCTAATTACTCAAAACGGGGACGGGGACAAAATTGTACAAAACTAGTACTAAACTTTGGCATCAAAATGTTCTAAATTCAAAAGTGGTACAACAGGTTAATGGACGTCTAGCTGACTGAATGAATAAGCTAATTTTTCTGCTCGAGAGTGTGATTGTATCTTGACGTTATGTCTCCCCACGTTTAGTCAAACTTGGTCGCCTACACACTTTACGGTCCGGCACTACACTTCTATCTCTCTCAATTCTTGGAAAAAAAAGTTGCTTTCTGCCTTTACTGATTACCGGTCGTGGTCGCCATCTCCCAATTGTTTAAACAAACAGTAGTTCTGCCAACCTGATGGCTGGAATCCACCAGTTTGTATAACGTTAGCAACGCCATCTATTTTAGAGCTGAAAGCTCAACACCGCCGCCAGGGAAGGGGAGCGGGGCCTTAAGTAAAAGAGGTTTTTTATTTCCTTTTCTTAAAAGAAACATAAACGTTCTTGACCAGCCAAATATTGTGAAAAACGATAGTAATAATTTCATTAACCTTTCAAGAATGATGTTAAAACTAAAGCACATTTTAAAAATATATATTAAGTTGGCACACCAAATTCAAATACCTGAAGTTCGTTGTCAGGGATTTCCCTTACAATGATAATGTGGATTCCAAGCTTAGCCCAACCAACCAATCGCATGACTTGCATCAATATTGTAAAAGTTGGCTTGTTAAACAATAGCGTAAATAAATTACTCCAATGTAATGTCGTGAGTGTTTTATCCAGTGTTGTGGTTAAAATACTCTTATGTTCGCTATCTAGAAAGATTTTAGCAAGAATTTTTTAGAGATAGATTTAACATAGATGTTGGCATGATTTGAAGGGCGCCTTCATTATACGATACCAAGGAACTTAAAAGATAATATATGTTAATTTTTCTTGCGCTCTCCGATTATCAAGATTATATTAGCTTAAGTATGATTATGTTGAATAATTTAAATCAAAATACAAATTAAAACCAAAATTTTATAACACTATTGTTTGGTTAAAAGAGTTCCGTGTTATTGTTCTTGAATCAAATACTCGCGCATGCGCATATAATAGAGATTTACTCTTTCCTAAGGCATTCGTGTTGCAAAAAAACTGTTAAAACGTGAAAGCCATGCTCATGCGCTTTCTATATTGTGGCAGTCCCGGTCTGATTCGGGTTTGTTGATACGGTTTGTCAATGTTTTTTTTAGTAACATGCTGATGTTAGGGGAGGTGTTTGTAGTGATAGAGTGGTACTGAATGGTCAAGATAATTGCGTCTGTTCGATCTTTTGGACGCTGATAGTGAACCTGTAATGGATGCGTGTTTCACAGCTTTTGACAAAGACGGGTGAGTCGATAAGGCCTGATTTTTTTTTTTTTTTTATGATTAGTTGTGCGCATGAAGTAGTGAATGTAGTGATGGGTCGCTCGTGAGTGAATCAATCAAATTGAACTACTCTCGCTTCGTGAATGAGTCATTCACGACTCCTTTCGCTCTCGTTCATTAGCTCTGGAAAGAGTCAAGAGTAGTGATGGGTCGTTCGTGAGCGATTCATTCAAATTGAACGATTCGAACGACTCTCGCTTCGCGAACGAGTCCTTCACGCCACCATTACTCACGACTTTATCGCTCTCGTTCATCCGCTCTGGAAAGAGTCAGGAGTGTTGTCATTCACGACTCTTCTGTCGTTCTTCGTTCGCTACTAAGAAAAAATCAACTATAAATGCTTACTATCGTTACTAGATAGCAGTACTGCCTACAATATTAAACTAACTATTTTCTTAACAACAATAGACATAATTCTGTGAATTAGACACTAAAGGCTATATGCTAAAGTTAATTATTATAAGTAATATGTGTAAATAATAAAATTAAAGAATCAAACACAATAGGCTTAAGATAAATTATATATAAATTTTAATTTGTTTATAAGTTGAAAGAGAAGGGACAGATTTGCACGCTCGGAACGTTGTGAGAACTAGTTAGCGCTTTCTCTTCAAGTTATGAAGAGGAAGGGTGAATAGATTGGAGCGAGCCAGCCATGCGGTGAATGATATGACTCATATGGACTAGGGATGGGAAAAACTGTTTCTTTAGTGATGCAAGAGCAATGATCTACTGCTCCACCACTAGACCCGTTCCTTTTATCTGCTCCTTTTTGTCACAGTGACAGTATTCGTACCTACTCCAGCATAGTTTTTTTTAGCACTGCTTCTACTGCCCGTTCGGATTTTACGCATTTTTGCCAATTATGCCAATGTGTTAGGGATGAAGATGGTTGATTCTAGAGGAAGTGCAGCCATATTTGTTTGGAATGAGAGTTGAAAACGTTTAGTAACGTTTTGGAATCGAACCTTAATCTCCCTGTATTATTATTACTATTAGCACCGCGTCTTACTACCCGTTCAGGTTATACGCACTTACGCTAAATGTGTAATGGTAGGGTGATTGTGAGATGAAATGGAGGACCTACATTTAACGTGAATCCGAACCACGGTGGAACCACATTCACAAGATCTCTTGTCAGAGGTGAAGGAAGGGTTTGGTAATCAGATAAATCTGTGCCGGACCGAGGATTTAACCCCGGACCCCAGCACAGAAGTCCGACACCTTACCCCTAGACCGCCAGGTCACCTAACTCTCCCTGTCATTGGCAGACTATTCTAGTGATGGGCACAGTCGAGTAATTCTAGGAATCGAGTAATTATTCGATTCTCTTTAAAAAGAATCGAGTAATCGAGTAAAGTTACTCGAGTAATTTTTAACGAATCATCTACTTGAATCGTCCCATGGCAATCGGTTGGACAACATTACTCGGGAGTCTTGCAATGGAATTCGATACTAATAGCAAGTCCATAATCTCTTCCTGTAGGGGGCAGTTGACACTGACAGTGTTATCTTCAGGTTTCATGTTGCATGTACAGTCCAATACAAAAGTATGCGTTTTAAGAAGTCTCACAATAAAAAAGATTAACATTTTTTTTATCTTTTTAATAAAATAAACTTCTTTTTAAATTCTTGCTAAATAAATTCATAATAATTGTACTTTTTTAAAAGGAAAACATTTGTTTGTGCTATCATTACTTATGAGGCCCGATGGTCTAAGGCTTCACCCTCGTGTTAGACTGGTCTGTTGACGGGGAGAGCGGGGCTCGAATCCTGGATGGGTCTATTGGACGGTTTGTTCCTAAATGGTTTCCCACTCTTCTTCTACGCAAATGCGGTTAGATCACCTCTAAAATGCTTCCCTCCTCATCCCCACTCTAGTAAAGTAATTCCAATATACGTATAACCTAAACAGACGGTAGGACGTGATTTTTTTTAATATGTTATCTTCGATCAAATATTCAGTTTTATAAAGGAATTTAGAATATTCCACCCCAAAGGGGTCAAAATAGGGGATGATAATATGTATGAAAGTCCGTCATTTTGAAAGTTACATAAACAAAATTTTGTATTTCGGTTATTGACGTAAAACAAATAAATACGTGTTTCAGGAATTTTGGAAATTTTATTTAATAAGGGATGAAAAAGGGGTGAAAGTTTGCATCGGACTTGCATTATTTTGAACTGAAGTCAAGTTATGGTCATCAACGTAACGTAATATTTTAAATTAATCTGTAAATACATATGTATATTTTCGTATTTGTATATAATCAACTTCCACGCAAGCAAAGCCGCGGCAACAGCTATTTAGTAATCAATAAATTAAGAAAGACAATAATTGGTTCCGATTGTGGAAATAAAACTTCCGAGGTGCGAGTAAAAAGAATCGAGTAACTTTCATCGAGTACTTTTAAAAAAAATCGGAAATGTTATAACCTTAGTTAGCATGCTTTTCGATTGTGTACTTTACATCTGCGAGTATTTTGTATTGAAAATGCATGTGCAACATTTAAACCATAAAGGGTCATTTTTGCCTAGTAGCAGAAACTGTTGGTGAAAAATGCGCTCTAAGGGAATATGCCTCTTAAATGGAAATAGCATTGTAAACAGTCCAGTCTATAAGGTCGATTCTCACTCAGCTGGTAAGAAAAGAGTAAATAAAAGAATAACAAGGACCGAGTAAAGTTACTCGAGTAATCCCGGAAGAATCGAGTACAACCGATTACACAACACAATCGAGTAACTCGATTATTTTTACTCGATTGTGCCCATCACTAGACTATTCTAGTGCGAGAGTGAAGCCAGACCAGAGGCTGGCAACATTTTTGATATTGGGGGCTTTATAGATTTTTAAAAATGTTTGGCTAATTTGAAAAAAAGTAAAGCAAAAAAAGTTCAGTTTTACATTTCCCAATTAGTAATTAGCTATTTGGTCTATTTTTTAATTGTTGGCTAAATATTTTGTGGCTAGATAAAATCAGTCAGTCAGTAGATTGGTGACCATTGTCTTAAATCATTTGATCACCAAGTGTGTCCCTTCAATGTCACCCATCAACGTAACAATTTATTGTGAGAATATATTACATACTGTGCTTGTATTGTGGAAATAATGGTTTGTACTACGAAAGCTTTCCCCTTCAAAACTCATTTGTGACTCCCCAAACCAACTCTAAGCTAGGCCTATAATAAGTAAGGTTGCGCCGGACCTGATCTCAGCGCTCTGACAAGAACACAGAGCATCCACTTCTTTTCTACTTACTGTACGACTGCTCCAAAAATCTCCGGAGCATAAAGGAACAAGGTTGCCCCGGACTTGTTAAAGCGCTGTCTGTGCCAGAGACGAGGAGCTAGGTTACTTTAAATCTGTTCCAGCGCTGTCTGTGACAGTGACAGAGACAATGAACAAGTTTACTCCGGACCCATTACAGCGTGTATTTGATACGTAGACCATGACAAAAAGGAACAGCTCCTTTCGAATATCAGGAACAGTTTGTGAATGTGACGTCAAGGGAGCAGTGACAAAGGAGCAGGTTGTGATTTCACAACCTATCCCTAATATGAACGACTCTTTTGAGTGAGCGAGCTTATGGGAGCTAGCTCGCGTCAACGAGCTGGTTCGACCCATCACTAAGTGAATAATACTGGTCTGACATACGTGTTCTGTATCAGCAGGCGCGAAATATGTCTGTAATAAACGATAGCAAGACTTTAGTCTCCATCTCCAGTGCTGCCATACATGATAACTGATCGCACGACGCCAGTTTCGAAACTATCCGATAACAACGAAACACATTTAAAGAAATAATGGACTAAATTTACACTCTTGTAACTAAAAATGTACAAAAAAGTTTACACAGTCCAACCGTCAATTTTCATTCAAGATAAAAAAAATGTCTTTTTATAAAAAAAATATTATTTCGGGGGAGCTTCAGCGTGGGTGGCCCCCGAATACTTTTGGAGCTCCGGATAAAAAAAAACGCAATCCCTTCTTTTTTAAATTATTCTTAAAACTACGTTCTCTATTCTACATGGCTGTTACGATGTTCACGGTAGAAAAAAACAATTCGATGACTGAAGAGTATGAATCACGCTTATAGCTGAGTGACTTGGCCCTTCCACGATATAAAATACAAGGATTACTAGGAGCCTGGGGTAGAATAACAAGAAGGGGGTACTAGGAAAATTGATTTGTGTGAAGCCCACGAAAAATTCTCGGAATACATATGTCCCGGTTACAATTAAGTCAGCCCAGACATTATTAGATCCTGGCTATTAGCTATTAACTTTAATTTTTACCTCAGCTACAACTATCCCCCCCCCCCCCCCCCACATGGTGACTATTGTGTCAATTAAGATATTTCAGCGTTTAAGGTAGGGGATTTTCGCAATAATAGTGGAGCCTTTATTGTGTTTGGGGCGTGGGGGTGCTAGAAAAAATTAAGAGAAGGTCCAGGGACGCTTAGAAAAATTGGATGCTCCTAGAAGCTATTTGGAATATACTAGTCAACTTCCGACAATTTTTTTTTTTAAATTGGAGGCCTATAGAAGCTTGAATTTTGTTGTTGTAATTATATGCCTCTAAAAACTATTTTGAATGGTACTTATCTCGTACTTATTATGGTGCCTCTAGAATATATTAAGGAATTTGATGCAAGGACATCCTTCAAATTCATATTCGAGAATATCTGAAGGAAGTTAAATAAATCTAAAGGGGCCAATGCTCTTCATGTAGGTCTAGTCTTTGCCTTGGGTTTTAAAAAAAATGGATATCTCATTAGGTGGATTTACAGGGGTAGCAGTGCCGGCATCTCCAACTCCCCAAGGATTTTCGAAAAAAAAATTAAAAAAAGAAGATAATATTTAAAACATAAAAATTACAAAAAGTATGTTTTTTTAAATTCACCTCTGCAATAACCCTCTAGTCCTTCCCAAAACTCAACCGGCACCCCCAAATTAGACTCCCTAAATCCTAGCTATGTTTTTTACAATCATTAGAGTAAAAGGTTTAAAAGGTATTTTTTAATAGATTTGTTAGAAACATTTCACGAATCATATCTAAATTATTATTATTCTAAAACTCTTTCTTTTTGTGATCCACGTATTCCCAACCGATCCGGACTCTCAGCCTATTTACAATATGTGGGTAGGAATGAGGAAGGTAGAATATAAAATAATATACTCGCATTTGTGTGGTACCTACAGATTAGGGGTCCAAAACTGCCTCAGAACACCCATCCTGTATTCAAACCCTGGCCTTTACGTCACTGACAAACTTAATTAGATGAGTCTGATATTTAGTGCGCAGGGCCACTGATGTAGAGAGATGTAAAATGGAAAAGTTTCTTTTTTTGAATATTTTAGATTAATTTAATGGGGAACAACAATGCTATCAATTTAAATGTGGCCGATTGTCTAACTTCGTCTGCCGGATAGGGGAGATCGGGTATCGAATCTGGTTTGGTCTAATGAGAGTGGTTTTTCTCTAAATGGTTTCCAACTCTCCTAATTACGCAAATGCGGTATATTAGTTCTAAAATGCTTCCTCCCTCATCCTTACCATTAGAGTAATGACATTTATGCGTACAAATTGAACCGATAGTAAGGTGCGGTGATAAAAAAAAAACGATTCCATTTTTTTTTTTTTTTTCACACTCACGTATAGATTCCAGCGCTAAATAGTTGCGTTTGTCATTAACGTCGGTCAGATTTAAACCAGATGTATCAACACTTCAATATATTTTTTTATTTAACCCTATTAAAATTTTAGAGAAAAATGTTTATCTTCAACTGACATAATTTGTTTGGAGAGATTGGACGCTAGAGTTGCTTGTCAAGCAGAGAATGATTGAAAGTTGAGAAAAAGTGTATTTGTTTTTTAACTCTGGTAAAATAGCTGTTCCTAGCAAGAAAACGGAAATTAATGCCTGGGTTCGATGTGCTGATAACATGACATCCTTTATCCATTTTTATAGATATTGATAATATCTATCAAAAACGGCAACTTCAGAATGCGGATCACATGACTTGATGTATTAATGCATGAAATTAGATCTAGTAATTTTTTTATAAATGTAATTTATGTCCATTCGTAAGAAATACGGGTATAGCTTAAGATTTGAATTGTTTTATGTGATAATAAACAGATAAATATATGATATTAGTAGGGCCTACACGATTTACACGTTAATATAGTAATATAACTTACACAACATCAAGTCCCCCGGTCGTCAATTAAACTCTCTTGAAGAACTTATGACACATTATTCGCGTGTCGAGAATCAAATCGGTGACGTTTGAATCTCCAGACGGATGCACTATCAATCAAGGCAAGGTGGGGGGTGACAGGGCTCAACATGTATGGTTAAGGTCTAGGTTTCTCACAATAATTTAATTTAATCTTGGTGACCTGGTGGTCTAGAGGTAAGGTGTCAGACTTCTATGCTGGCGGCCGGGTTCAATCCTCGGTCCCGGCAAAGATTTATCTGATTGACAAACCCTTCCTTCACCTCTGACAAGACATCTTGTGAATGTGAGGAATGCCAGGTCGCCACCGTGGTTCGGATTCCACGTTAAACTGTGGGTCCTTCATTTCATCTCACAATCACCCTACCATTACACATTAGCGTAAGTGCGTATAACCCGAACGGGTAGTAAGACGCGGTGCTAATAATAATAATAATAATAATAATAATAATTTAATCTCAAATGAATGAATGAGCTAAATATATCTTTTCATACATTTTTTTTTTATTTGCTCAGATCAAGAGAAAGTAATGTAATCGTGAAAAAAAATCTGTCTCGAGATTATGTTACATTCTTACGTTTATTTGAACTCTAGTCCAAAAAGGGGGATTATACAATTCTCTCTGTCCCTGGCCACAAATCCAAAACGGTTTGATGGATTTTGTTCAAATTTGATATTTAGATTGTATTTTTTACCTCTTTTTTTACCCTTTTCCTCAGATTAAGGAACGAGTCATCAGGGCAGCTCGGGTGGGATTTCTTTTTGGTACAACCCCTGTATTGCCGGAGGATAGTAGAAAAAAATTAAGATAATCCCCAGACAGTGGTGTAATTACGGTATTGCAGCTGCATCCGCGCCCTTACACAAAAAGGGCCCCCGGCCCTTTACAGACACACATATACCACGGAGAGGCAAGAGATAATAAACAGGCTGAAAAAATTAACAAAGGAGGGTAATAATGCGTTTGTGACTTGTTTCTGTTTCGCACACCAACAGTATTGCTGAACTTGTAGGATGAGGAAGTAAAGAGAATGCTATCAAACTACGGCGGTGGTATTTTAATGACTTGTTGGAAAATCTCTCTCTCCAGTTGTTGCGCTTTATCAAAACTTTAAAGCCAGAAATTGGAAACGTTATCACTATACGACAGCTACCCTACTCGGTGGCGTAGTTAGCTTATGCGCTAGTTTCATGTTGAGCTTGACTGCCGATGACGGGGAGATTTAGGTTTGAATCTTTAGTCGAGTGAACTAGGGATGGTTTTCCTAAATTGTTTTCCCTACTCCCTCCACGCAAATGCGGGTTCACTTCTTATAAATCCAACCTTCCTAATTCCTAATCCATTAGCGTAATTAATATTTAAGCGTATAACCCGAACGGGTAGTAAGACGCGGTGCTAAATAAAATAAAATATACGACAGTTCGATTAGCTTACTCGCTGAAAAATGTTCTTAGATTTCTTGGATAAATGCGATACGTCTTCAGCACATCAAAATCTTTGAGCTTTATGTGAGTTGATGATACTTTAAAAGTATATTCTTAGGTTTAAATATAAGTCTTTGAACTTGTGAAAATGTTATTATATTGAAAAAATTAAAATTATACTAATCAAATTCTGCATGTACAAATTATAAAAATAATTTTAACTTAATTTTAAACAATTTTTAAAGATCTAGTTGTTTTTTTTAATTTGAAACAACTATATAAATCGGGGCTGGTGTCTTATTAAAATTCATAGTGTGGTATCCCGTTAGGGTCAAAACTAAGTCTTTGTGTGGTGCGATTGATTTTGAATCTAATATAATTGGGGTCCTTGACCATATTGCCCTCGAGTTTTTATTAAATGCTTAAAAAACTTATATATAATCATATAAACAAACGTAGTATCCTGCCAGGCAAAATACAATCCATTTCAGGTACGTGTACAATCTTATGAGACTAAAGAGTTGGCATCACTGTACCTACGGAACACCGTAGAACAAGATCGCATGTCACAGCTAGCACTCCTCAACATAGAAGCAGAGACAGCAGGAAAAATGGACGTCTCAGCCTTAATTGACGACTTTGCTTCTATCAAGTGGCGGAAGAAGAAATTTTATACTTTATGCTGGCCCTATAATATTATATAAATATACGTATTTTCAGAAACATGCATTTTTCTTTTATTTGACTTGGAGGAGGGGCGAGTTCTAATGTCACGGTTCGCAATCGGATCTTTGGTTTGTAATTAGTTACCCTACTGTCCCCAAACCTAACTTAAATCTGGGACGTGATAGGGAAATAATCAGAAGGAAAACTCCACAAATAGTTATCATACTCCAAACATTTCCCTGCAAGATTGTACGAAAACTGTTAAGATTAAAAAGAACACTATAAGAACACTTTTGTTCTTCTCTTTGTTTTTTATTATGAAATACTTTGATACAATAAACAGTTCACGAGATAATTGAAAAAAAAAAACGTTTTAGGGTGGACGTAAAATAACTTCTAAGAGTAGCACAGTATCCTATTTAATTCACCACAAAAAAAAGTATCCAATATGTCGAATATCATGTTAGTGTCGGTATCAAAAAGTGAACGATTGTTATGCTTACTAACTCCACTATTTCGCCAAGGTTAGGTTGGATTAGTTTGATGCTCTGGCGCCACTAGATGAGTTTTTTTGGAAATGGCTCTTAACGATTTTGTTTTAAATTTTTATCTAGTAAGTGTTTTACACTTTTACCGGACACAGCACTGTTTTGGGGTAAAAAATTCGCTAAAGGGCAGTTTACTGATGAGTAATTCTCGAAAATCATAAATATTTCGAAGATGCTTCTAAGTATTTCGTTTAAAATTGATACGTAAGATGTGTTTTGACACGATGTAACACTATTGAATTAATCGCCCTGCGTTGGGCGTCGATTGAAACACTTCGGATTAATTCCCTGATTTTAATAATGCTGATTTTAATAATGCTGTGGTGTGGGGAATGCCAGGTCACCACCGTGGTTCGAATTCCACGTTAAACTGTAGGTCCTTCATTTCATCTCACAATCACCCTACCATTACACATTAGCGTAAGTGCGTATAACCCGAACGGGTAGTAAGACGCGGTGCTAATAATAATAATAATAATGCTGTGACGATGTTTAGGTTGTCTATAGCTCCGTGGTCAAGCGCCTATCATCACTGTACGGATAAATATCGTTTAACCAGCTGTTAATTGCTCCGTGGTCGAGCACTAATTAAATCGGTATAATTAATAAATGTAAGAAAGAGAACTATTGATGGCTGTTTATTCACACACAGTTTATTCAAATGACATCTGTTAATTACTTATACATACTCCAATTAAATGCTTGATATCAATGCACACTTGTAATATTAACGTAAATATTATTATTCTGTGTTAGACTGTGACTGCGTTGCTTGTGTGAGCGGGGTGTGCGGATTGTGCGTGTGGCTGTCTCTGGCTGCTTGAGGCTGACCTTAATCGTACGCACAACGGCCTATATATGACATACCCCTTGCCTCTTGCTCCCTTCGTCAACAGTGTAAAACCTAACTAATAGAAAGAGTCCTGGCGACAGGTGCTGTGAAGGCTAGCTTCTTATTGGTATAGGGAATTGGCGTCTTTGCCAAATACTGCGTAGTTGTTCCTTTAACAGGAAAAATGGTATAAAAATATATATATTAATGGTGTAATTCTTTTCCCATCAGTTCTGAAATGCTCGTGTTTCTTCACGAATGAATCATAAAAGGATACTCTACATATGTTACTTTAAAGAAAAATTACCTTCATCCATGACTTTTTATATATTTTAGATTGTTCTGAATCAATATCATTACAATGATATGAGCTGTATACTGATGAATGAAGTTTTTAAATTAGAATATTTTGAGAATTGCTGTAGAGATTTGGTTCGTTATTGGATTATACATAATTTTATATATTTATTTTTCTTAGAAAAATGAATTTAAGAGTAGATGAACGTGACAGTTTGTGTTTTAAGAATGGCTGTTTGAACGTGACAGTTTATGTGTTTTAAGAATGGATCTTTGAACGTGACAGATTGAGTTTCAGGATGGCATTCTGAACGTGACAGATTGTGTTTCAGGAATTGTTATTTGAACATGATATTTTTTGTTTCAGTGATAGCCATCTGAACGTGACAGTTTGTGTTTCATTGATGATTATTCGAACCTGACGTATTGTGTTTCAGTGATGGTTACCTGAACTTGAAAGAATTTACCTCGGTGTGCCGAGCTTTGTTTCGAAATGACAAAGGAAAGATCTACGCACTCGAAACCAAGAAAGTGAATGATATGTTCCAAGTATTTGACAAGAATCAGGTAAGCTGTAAAAATAAACATTCGCTGTAGATTTTTCACTCTGTTAACAAGACTGGGCCTGACATCTACTGACTTAAGTGAACTTCGTACCATTCGTCACCTCGTTTAAAACTCCATCTTAAAAAAAAATGTCTGATTATAATTTAAACATGAACAATCTGAAAAGCGCAAAAAATTTTAGGCCTATAAGGCATTCACGAGCTAAGTTTACCTGGATGACAGCTCGAAATGTTACTAGAAGTAAGTCTAATATATCACTACGC
>JBCFYV010005308.1:0-17084 GCA_039000515.1 Timema cristinae
TCTTGTCAGAGGTGAAGGAAGGGTTCGGAAATCAGATAAATCTGTGCCGGGACTGAGGATTGAACCCCGGCCGCCAGCATAGAAGTCCGACACCTTACCCTAGACCACCAGGTCACCACAATTTCACTAATGATACATTTTTCGGGCATGCTGGGAATCCGAGACACTTAGCTCTGTAGGTAGACATGCTACTTACAGAGCTTCTTCGTCGAGCTACATAAATAATTCCCATGAAGCAGGACTATTTATTCGACACCATAGCTCAGTCATATGTCTACTGAGCTAAGTGTCCCGGGTTCGATTTCCAGCATGGTCGAAAAATGTTTCACTGGTGAAATGTGGGTTTACCCTTTCACAATGATGAATTAATGGCTGGGGACTGGATGTTGGGTCAATTCTAGTCTTAAGTTATATTATAAGGCATATGAAGCTACGACATTCCTAGCAGGTTGATAGTGGAAAATATCGCGAATAAAACTTACCAAGACCATAGCCTGGAATCAGTAATGTATGTACGTATAAAGGGCAGAACTATAATGTGATTTTGGTAGGAAGAACAGTAGAAGTTAGTTACTAAAGTTACTAAAACAATGTTAATATGTTCATACATAAAGTCACGTCATCTGCAGATTTTACTTTTAATACATATTAACAATACCTATAAAATAACACAAATAATATGGTAAAATGTTATCAATGTTGGCCGCAAAGAAATATGTTTTGATTTTCTCTACTGTTCTTTCAACCAAAATCAAGGTATAGTTCGTGTATAAGTTTTGTTTAGTTCACTTGAAGTTCACTCTCTGACGCTAGTGATATTTCTCTTGTTTGTTCGGGTTCTTCTTTAAACTACCTAGCAAGCCTATCTCTAGATTTACACTAAATGAGAATTAATGATAAAGGTAGAATTTGTAGGGTAGTGTGCCCACGTATTTATTGTAGGATGGTTGGGAAACAAATTTAGGCACACCTAACCTAGTTTTGAGCTCAAACTTCCCCGTCACTAGAACACAAAACAAGAAGAGACTGACGCCTTTGTCCATGTGCACACATGGGTGGATCCTTCCCTTGGTAGTGCGTATCAAATTTAATTTTAATAAACTCCACGGTGTCAGCCTGAAATTGAGCTTTACTGACCTAGCAGTCCAAAAATAGTTCCAAATTGTGTGGATAGAGGGTGTCATGTGGTCAGTAGAATGAACCCTCTGGCCATTAATTTCAGTTCCTTAGACCGTATTTTAAACTATATATATAAATAAAAATCCCTTGTGAAATTTACTGGCGCTTTTAATACGGTTTAAAACATTATTTCTTTTATTATTTATTTGTATATCCTGTATTTAAATTAATTTATATTATTAGTAGGTGTAAAAATTATTTTAAAAGTTCACCATCTAGTTTAAGGGTAAATAATTAGAGCGAAGTAATATTAAAATTGGTATCCCCATTTGCTTGAAGTAAGGCTGAGGAAACATACTGTAGATTAATAATAGTCGACCTCGATAGTATTGGGGTAAAGTTCTCACTTTGGGATCCGATGTTCATGGGTTCAAACCCATCTGAGGTCAACGGTCATTTCCTTAAGCAATAAACATCCGTAGCACAACTTCCTTCGGAGAGGAAGTAGAGCCATCGGTCCCAAGTGTATTGTGGTAGGTAAAAACCTGGAAAATATGTAAAAAAAAAAAACTTTACCGGCAAAATTGGAGGGCCCTTTCTCGCTATCTCGTAGAGTTTCAGCGCGGAAGGCAATGATAAACCACCATGCTGTATGAACTTCGCTAGTACATGTGATTTATGCCAGATGGTGCGGACAGCACTAACCGTACGAAGGGATGAGTACTCCAGATGGATGGGATGAGTATCAAATAAACCTCCGGGTTGAAGATTCCTCGATCATCAGATAAACAATATTACTTCAGTGGTTTGTCGTGATTAAACTCTAATCTCTTTAGTCACGCTCTGGGTGCTAACCACCCACCTATGATGAAATGTTGGTGTAATTTTCAGAGGTGTTAAATGTCTGATGACTAACTTCCGTTCGCACATCAAAGCTTACCCCCAATCCTCAATCTATGACCTGTAGGGGACCCTTCCCTTTTGTATCTTAACTAATTAAGACCACATAACAGGTCCTCTTTAACGAGCAACTAATTATTTTCTCATTTAATTAATAGTGAGCTACAATCACGGTGTTGTGGTTTGCCCGGGGAAGCTTGTCAGCGACTAATTACTGTAATTAACATAATCCTGACGAGGCTAATGGATGTCACTCTGGGGACTGTCTTTGGTTGGTTACGTAGGGGTGCAGGTTGTTTACGGGTAAAGGGGTGGATGGAGAGAGTATTGCGCGAAGAGGTTCAGGTGGATGAGTCTGGGTTGAGGGTGTACATTCAATCCACCATTGACGTTCAATTAAATTTCGCATTACATTTTAATGGGTTTTTAATGGAAAGTATTGAATAAAATACCGAATTAACTGTTTCTCAATATATTGCACCATTAAAAAAAATACAGATATTTTTACCAAATGGTAAACGCAGGTGTGTCTACCTCAGTGGCTAAACAGTCTAAGGCTCTCGTTTTAGACCTGGTCTGCTAAATACGGGTATATTTTGGTTCAATTCAAATCCCCGTCAAGTTTACTGAGGGTAGTTTTTCTTAAATGATTTCCCAATATTCTTCCATGCAAATTAGATTACTTTTAAAATGTTTCCTCCCTACCTCAATAGCGTAATTAGCATACCTGAACAGTTAGTTTAAGATGGGGTGATAAAAAACTGATAAATTAATAAAAATTAAATAATATTTTATTTTATTAAGTAGAGTGACTTTTTCACATTAATCACAAAATACTAGTCTAAATCCCCACCAGTAACAAGATTTGATTTTCTTATAATTATTGAAATAAAATGTTTTAGATTAAAAAGCTGGTGGATATAATTTATGTTCACGTAATCTGGTGCTAAGAAATGCTTCCCTAATTTGATATTTTTTTAAAATATAGCAATTCTTATACAGTAATGAAACGAATATTTTAATGAGCTATTCTACATTTGTATTTATTTGCTCTTAAAGATTTTTTTAATGGTGATCCAACTATACTGTACTATCGTATATTTAAATTTTCATAGCATAGCTGAAGAAGTTTCTTAATCTACTTTTATGTATTCAAACGTCTAGCCATGTGATCTGCATATGTAACGTTTAATAGATAAAACCAATGCCTACAAAATAATACTGATAATAAAGTAAAATGCTGTCAATAATGACAGCAAAATAATTAATTATATTTGTATTTTCTAAAAGGTTCTTCACAACAAAATACTACTGTATCCTAATTACATTCTTTTGATTGAGCCATTATATGAAAAAAATAAAATAAGCCCAGATCCATCTATGGTCATATATAGTGTTTACAATGCACTATTTCTTTTTATATGGGCTAGAACAAGATGTTACTTTCATTCTCACTTAAGTCTCACTCATGGCAATGACGAATATGGAAGTGGCAGAGGTATGAAAGATAATAG
Source organism: Timema cristinae (assembly GCA_039000515.1). NCBI lineage: Eukaryota > Metazoa > Arthropoda > Insecta > Phasmatodea > Timematidae > Timema > Timema cristinae. The sequence continues at coordinate 3,534 of JBCFYV010005308.1, forward strand.
TAATGCCATTCAATATACATCAGTCCCTGAGATTAATGGAGTGAAGGTGTCGCTTGTAGGTTCTGTTTGTTTTATGCATTTTTATGGGTTTGATAGGCTGATGGGCAATTGTAACTTGTGGCTCAGTGAAGAAAGCAACGGGAAACTACGTCACTCATTCACTTAGTACGCCTCTTTAATGCTGCCTAGGCCTTACAGCTGACTGGAACCGTTGAGGTTCCAAACAACCTTCGGGTTATACAACCACACACACGCATATATATTACATGTTTAAATAAACATTGTATGACTTTAAATAATAGGTTTATGAGTACAGATATCGGATTCTGGGTTTTATTCTGATTGAAAAAGACCTAGGTTAAATCCAAACCAATTCCAATTAAATAACTATTATATAATTATGTGACTGATACAAATTTTTTTAAAAAGGGATCTAGGCTTTGACTCGGAAGATATAAGATCTCTGCTGGATATTTTGAAATATTTCTCAACCATGATCTTTCTATCAAATCCGTAATTGTAAGGCACTAGGTTTAAGGTGGGGATGTAGGAAACTCAAGTTAAGGGCAGTATTTTTGCAGGTTTTTTTTTATTTAAAAAATTTGTTTGGCCAAAATGATTGATCCAGTAGCAACAAAGTTTAATTTTCTTCATATGGTGATATTAAACAGTTCTTGAATTTGTTTCAAGGGTGTCCTGGGATTTAATGACAACTTTTTCTCTACATTTAAAAAGTTCCTCATCTAAAACTCCACTATGCTCACAACAGATATTCAACAACTTCAACATATGAAGAAAATTATACCCTATGTTTGTAATGGAGAACTATTAGGTTTATTTCGTCCAAAAAAAGTGTTTTGATATAAAAGCTGCAAAAACACTTATCTTAACTCGCGCCCCATACATCTCCAAAATAGGGTCTCATCTTGTTTGGTTATACAGGGTTTGAATCCAAGCCGAGTGTAGATATCCCTGAAGGGTGGAAGCTGGAAATAATATTATCTATAAATGATGATGTTTTTATTTTAATTTCACCTCATCTTATTATCAATTTGGGCAAAACGCATACATTAACAACGTTAAAGGAATAAGGATAAGGATGGTAGAATTTTAGATGAAATTTACACACATTTGCGTAGAAAAGAGGGGGCAGCTCTTTAGGAAAAAACATCTTCCGTTTACCCAACCGGTACTCGAACCCTGATTTCTCCATCACCGGTGATCTAAATTAACATGAAAATTACACGTTATACTATGCTACCCATGTCATGACAATGTTGGTTTACCATTTTACACTTACCGTAACAAAATTTACCATTCCGCCCTGTCCTCTTGGTTTGGATAGGTCAGTAATTTGCCCTTAATAGGGCGTCAACACTTAAAAATTATATCGCAAATATATAATAGACATTTTTTCGTGTGGAAAGTTTTTATCGTGAATAAAATAGGTAGTGTACAAATTTGATTTAATCTCAACGCGTTATCAGAGAATTCTTTGATAAAGAGTTCACCTTCAATGAATCTCCTTCAACGAAGGTGATAACCGATTCTAACAAACATCTAGACTACTGTGAATCTTTAGATTTTTTAAGTAATGTATTTGTATCTTATGTATGTTTAACTTCAAGGCGGTGAATAAATTGGCGGTCCCACTGGTGACATCTGTCAAAAAAAAAAAAAAAAAAAAAAGACCTTCAGTTACGCCTTTGAAAGCGCTACCGAATACGCTAGATAAGAGCGGTACGATTCTTGTATTGAAGGAACCATCATTTGCTCTGTCATTATTTTAGACATGATGACAGGAGTCGTTGAGTGTGATAGCGAATTTCATGTAGTTTTATTTGTTGAGATGGTAAGAGAGAGGGGAGTATAAATTATCAGCAGACATGTGAAAATCAACCAGGCCTGAAGACCTAAAAGTCACAAAGAAGGTTTTTATAACAATGGAAAGTCTAAAACCGAAACCAGAAGAACGTTATCGTAATAATCATTCGATTATTATTTTAATAACCAAAGGATTATTGTAATAATTGATGAAATGAAAATAAAAATAAGCAAATCCTTGGTTCATATATTAGTCAAGTGCTATTAATAATTTTCTATAAATGAATATAAATACGCAGATGCAGTTTTACAGATTAAGTATATTTTTATAGCCATTTTAAATCTTTATCAAATAAATACAAGTAAATTTACATTATTTAAATGGAAAAATGACATCTAGATACAGGAATCAAACCCGGGGCTCTTGTTTTAGTGCTCTAACAACTGAACTATCTAGGAATTCTTTTAAATTTAAAGAATATGATATCTAGATTTGGCTATAACACTAATTCTCAAATATAATAGCTTTGTTATTTAATCCCATCCAGTAGATTTAATAATTATACTACTACTATTACAAGCTCCACGTGCGGGTGGAAGTGTCCCTTACAATGACAAATTTTTATTTTTATGTTCACATAAATTCAAATAATTATATAATTTATATAAATAATAAACTTATAGTTAATATTGTATGGTGTTAACTAATGGCTTAATAGTTTGCAGTGGCTATCTGGTAGACAAAGACGTCAGTCTCATCTTGTCTTGTAAACTGATGATGAGGAGGTCGGGCTTCTAATCTATACTGAAATGGTTTTATCGCTATTGTTTCCAAACCTCCTCCGAGCTAATTCTGACATACTTCCTTAATATCCTACCTTTTCCATTAGTACCCAATTTATGTAGATATGATGGACGAGTAGTAAGATACAGAACACGCAACAAAAAAAAAGTCTGTAAATATCACAAACATGTGTGTTGTCTAGTTATATTTCGTTTGTTAGTGCGACGATACCCGAAGGCTACATTGGACCTTACTCACAAAATGTGGTCCGCCCTTTCCCCTTCTGGCAAATCCCGAAACCCTCACACATCTGCCCATTTTTTCTCCCTCCCTTCTCAATTAACTCATTGCGAGACTAATCTGGACAGGGTACGAAACCCATCAATCCTAAACATGTCAACCGAATTCTCAGATTCATGCATTTTTATTATATTCCATCGCTTTTTTTTTTCCATTTAACAGGAAAAACATTTAAGAAAACTTTCACATATTGCCACGCAGAATCATTGCCACGCAGAATCATTGGCTGGAAAAGTGAAGATTGGTTTAAGAAATATTATATCTCTCAAAAATTTGTGCAAAATCAGTCTATATTTTACAATATCACGAATAAATATCATTTTAGTTGTAATTAGATCAATAAAATACTGTATATAAAAATTCACTATTGTTTCAAAAAAATAGTTTAAAATACATGATTTTGAAGCAAATCAATATAATTAAATACCGACATAGTTGGATTTAATTAAGCAGATAAGTAAATTAGGTGTATTCTTAATCAAAAATATGTATATCATTTTTATGATTGACTTGACATTGCCAAAAACTAATATAAATATATTTATATTCTGAGAGGTAAAAAATAAAGTATTGTTGTGTAAGAAATACCTACAAAACACCATATTATAATTAGTCACAGATATTAATATACTCGAAATATGTGCAATATTATTACTTTTCAAGTTGAAAATTTTGATTGTATGATTAGTAACTATAAAACAATTGATTTGTGTTGATATTCAACTCCTAATTTTTAATTCGTTTGCTTAGTTGACACTCAAAACTTAATCCAAGTACCATTGTATTTGAAAAGGGAATACTTCTTGGATTGTCTTTATAATAAAAATGTACTATTTGCTCCTTCCCCAATACACTTTAGGTACAGCCCATATTATCATGCAACTAGATCTACAGTAATTTCGCTAATCCTTCATCACTAATTCTAATAATGTAAACATTGATTGTGAAAAAAAAAATTCGAAATGTTATAAAGTTCAAGTGTTTGAACGAAGCCGGTCTAAATGTATCCAAACAAGTTATTTAGTCAGAGGAAAATATTTTATCAGTTAGCATATTTTCGATTAGCTACATTTCTTATCGGATTATGAACGTACTGCGGTCTTCATTAAAAAAAGAATGTGACATTGCATTAGGCCCGTAAAATATAAGTTAAATTAACACGAGCTATATTTGTACCCCATGTAATGTGGAGTTGCTTAACATGATAGGAAATTATTTAAATTGAAAAATGACACCTGTACATGGGAATTGAACCCGGGACCCTTGGCTTAGTACGCCAATACTCTAACCACTGAGCTATCCAGGTGTCGTCCCATGCTTGGGGCCATTCTTCACACATATTTTAAGGTGGAGTCTGTGATGGACATGCAGAAATCTTCAGCTACGATTATGTGAACAATTAAGTCACGAGCCATCAAATAACGTAACCACCATCGACTCAATGTTGGCTTTATACTGCTGAGTGTATATTGATATTTGACTCGTACAATTATAGCCTGAATACTAACCTAAATCCATTTATTTTACTGCCCTAGCGTCTTGTAACGGTCTCTACCACCAGTCACGTGATCAAAGCTCGGCTAGGGCAGTGTGCACGTGTGTAGGTGTATATAAAATATTGCGTGCTCTCTGTGTCAGAACAGGTTTACGTGCAGCCACGGTCAGTCTTTACGTGGCTTAGAAGGAAGGCCGTGGATTGTTAAGGGTGAAATTCACCCCCACCCCTAAACCGCTAGACTCCCTCCCCTCCACCCCTACCTACGGCCTACAATACTTCAACACCGGCATCGATTATTGCATACATTTACACTTCCCAGAAGAGCCGTTTTAAAAACCAAGAGTAACACTAACCGGACCCACATCACAGCGCATGCGTATTAAATGTCATGCTATTATTATTATCATTTGCTGGTGACAAATTAATATAAAAGTTACCCGCTTCGGTGGCTGCGTGGTCTAACGCACCACTATTGTGTTGGACTAGACTTCCGGAGATGGGGAAATAGAGGCTCGATTCCGGTCGGATGCACTGAGGGTTGTTTTTCCTACACGGCTTTCCACTCTCCTTCCACGCAAATGCAGGTGCATTTCCTCTAAATTAAACCTTATTATTTCCTAACCCATCAGTGTAATTAGTAAATAGGCGTATAACCCGAATGGGTAGTAAGACGCGGTGATGAATAAATAAATAATTTAGCTTTGCATTTACACACCCTTAATAACTTGCATCTAAAGTTCATTCAGCGTTAAAGGGCTGGTAACTGACGGCTAGCGGAAGATTTTTATTGCAAAAACTGGTTCAAGGTCATTAATGTTAACCTATGATTAAATTATTATTATTTTCTTAGTAAATACTATATTATCAATCAAAAGTGTTAATAATCCGTTTTAATAATACCTCCCTAAAGTTTTCCTTAATAATTGGCTTGTTCCTAACTAATTTAAAAAACAAAAAATAATTATTGCGGCTTTTTATGGTTTTGGTATGAAACCAAAACCATAAAAAAACCGCATTAATTATTTGTAGCAACAATAAATATTATGGTACATGAAATAATAAAATTAAAAAGTATTATTGTCACATTAATTGTATCTATAGCTACTCACCAAAATAAACAATTATATTTTTATTTATAGAAAAAGTAACACAATTAAGGAAACATTAATTTGAAGTCCAACAACTTAGCTCAGCATGTCTGTCCACTGAGTTATGGGTCCAGAGTTCTATTCCCGGCATTGGCCAAAAAATATATCAGTGATGAATTAACGGCCGGGGGCAGGATGTTGTATCTGTTCTATATTTAAGTTAGTTAATAAGTATTGTGTTAATAAAATCAGTAGATTCAGAAAGTGCACGTTAAATACTCTATATAGCTGTTTAAATAAATCATAGGGTGCACCGCTCTGACTTTCTCCCACTTTTATCTTAAAATTGACATTTACTAAAAAAAAATAAGATTTGTGAAGCGAAATAATAGGTATGCATTGTTGTACACACACTATACCAAAATCATAAGTGAAATAATACACACCGTTACTCTATGGCATTAAGAACTAGCAACACTTTTACAAACAAACAAAAAAATTAGAAAAGAGAAACATATTTGTCCACCAAAAAGCATAGGAATCAAACTATTTTCAAAGATCTGAATTAAAAAGTATATATAATATATATATATATTTGCCTATAACTCAGTAATAATTGGTTTTATAAAAATAGTTTTCAAATAAAAGATTTTTATATATTTAATAGTAACTAATATTTTACAATGATAAGTTAATACGTATCTCAAATAGTTGCGGAGATATAATAAAAATTGGAAAATTTCCCATATGTAAGGTACCCTAAATGTCATTTTAATGAGAAAATAAGCATTTTCGTGTGATTTATAATGATAAACAGAGTCTAGATATGAAATTTAATCAAAATCGTTTGAACAGATCTTGAGAGAATCTATTTTTTCTCTCTTTGCTCTTCAGTATACTACCCTTAATTTTAGGGTTAGGTATTTAATTCCAAAAACACCTCAAGATTACCTTAGGAAAACTCCAGATACCAAGTTTCAGCCAAATAGGTAAAATAGTATTGGCTCTTGCCATTGGTACAGAGAGACAGACGGCATTATGAAAACCACCACTTTTTTTTTTTTTGTTGTTTCAGAGGGTCGTGAAACGTCAACATTTATCAAAATCTCGAGTTCGATTTTTTGTACGGTCGCAATACCTTTTCTCCAAGGTGACGAGAGAAAGTAAAATATATACTTATTCAACATAAGTCCTTAAATGTATTTCCAAATTGCCTAATAATATTTAGCACCGCGTCTTACTACCCATTCGGGTTATACGCTTAAGTATTATTATTATTATTATTAGCACCACGTCTTACTACCCATTCGGGTTATACGCACTTACGCAAATGTGTAATGGTAGGGTGATTGTGAGATGAAATGGAGGACCTACAGTTTAACGTGGAATCCGAACCATGGTGGTGACCTGGCATTCCCCACATTCACAAGATGTCTTGTCAGAGGTGAAGGAAGGGTTTGGTAATCAGATAAATCTTTGCCGGGACCGAGGATTGAACCCCGGCCGCCAGCACAGAAGTCTGACACCTTACCCCTAGACCACCAGGTCACCGCTTAAGTACTAATCACGCTAATGGATTAGGAATGGGTAAGGTCAAATTAGAGGAAGTGAACCCGCATTTGCATGGAGGGAGAGTGGAAAACCATTTAGGAAAAAACCACCCCCAGTTCACCCGACCGAGAGTCGAACCTCGATCTCCCCGTCCTCAGCAGTCTAGCTCAACACGACTAGTGCGTTAGCCAACTACGCCACCGAGGCGGGTCAAATTGCCTAAAAAATAAGCTAAAAGGAACGCGTACTAAGAAAATACGACCTAAAAATCCAAATATAATAAAAATTACATAAAGACTTTTGCACAAGCAAGGGATATCGAAGAGAATGTATGTACTAATTCCTGAGCATTGTTTGTAATGTGCCAAAATTAACGGTAATACACAATCACACTAACTTGCTCATATTACAGATTAGAAGAAACTTTTCAAGCTATGTTATTTTGTCATACCACACAATCTTCAGATATACATTTTAAACAAAATCGTTATAGCTATTTTCGAAATATTTAGAGTTTTCAAAAATTTCCCATTAGAAAACTACCCTTAAACGAATTTTTTATCTCAAAAACCAATAATAGTGCTATTTGTCATGTCAATCAAATCCTAGATACGTATTTTAAATGAAATCGTTATAGTCATTTTCAAAAATTTTGTAATACAAAAAATCACTTATCAGCAAACTACCCTTAATTGAAGGGTTAGGGTGAAAAAAGTTAGTGTTATACCTGTATTAAATCTAAATATTGAGTTTGAATAAAATCCATCAAATGGTTGTGGATTCGTAACAAGGGATAACATGACTGACAGACAGACAGACATGGAGACATACAGTTTTGTAAAACTAACTTTTTTGGGTTCGGGTTCACATGAAACGTAAGAATCATCTCAATCACAATTACGAGGTCAATTTTTTCACGATTACAACTATTCTTTCTCTTGATGTGAGAAAGTGATCTAGTGGTCTAGGGATAAAGTTTCGGACTTTAGTGCTGGCGGTCCGGGGTTCAATCCTCGGTCCCGGCACAGATTTATCTGATTACCAAACCCTTCCTTCACCTCTTACAAAACGTGTATTAATCACAACTTGTGAATGTGGGGAATGCCAGGCCTCCACCGTGGTTCGGATTCCACGTTAAACTGTAGGTCCTCCATTTCATCTCACAATCACCCTATCATTACACATTAGCGTAAGTGCGTATAACCCGAACGGGTAGTAAGACGCGGTGCTAATAATAATAATTGCAATAAAAATAATAATAACATGAGAAAGTAAAAAAAATCACATGTCATCAAAATCCGGTTCTATCTTTCAGGGTAAACTGAGTATACACATCATCATGTTCAATTTAAATGATCTCGACCACCTGCTATTGTTCCATCAAATCACAGCCCCATTCAAACAAATTGCTCAGCATCATATTGTAACTGACCTAGTGTAAATCGTGAATCCTTGTGGCTTACTCCAACTCAAATTGCATGCTTTGAAGTCTTCTTCCTACAGAAAAAACGATACCCCAATTTGTTTTATTTTTAAAAGAGTTAAAGTGTTGGCGCACGCTATTTTTCATTCAACTTGAACTTTAAGTGTTATTTAAATGTGTTTGATGGGTGAGATCATCCCGATGTGATTTATTATTATTATTATTATTATTATTATTATTATTAGCACCGCGTCTTACTACCCGTTCGGGTTATACGCACTTACGCTAATGTGTAATGGTAGGGTGATTGTGAGATGAAATGAAGGACCTACAGTTTAACGTGGAATCCGAACCACGGTGGAGAACTGGCATCCGATGTGATTTAATTAACGATTCATTGCAGGCCTCGTAAAAGTTAATAATTTTGATTTTGTTGTTAATTTAAAGCTCATTTTGAGGGTTATTAATGACTTAATTAAAAGGGGGGCGAATGATAAGAATATTTAAGAGGAAATGCGCCATAATTCACTTTGAGAGGTAATGAAAATCTCATGTGAAAATCATAATGTAGGGATGGGGGACATGTGTCACATTGCACTAGTGGGGAGGTGGGAGGTAGGAGGGGAAGTTTTCCACATATTTTCTTATCCGTTATAATTATGGTTTTACCACCGCCTCTCTCTCTCTCTCTTCCTTTGCAGGTATATTTCTTTTAAGAAATAACCTCAGATTAAATCACTGGTAATAATGATGTCTAACGTATTAATTTTTAAATAATATTAGTCCAGTGCTTTCTATGTCTACTACAAGTCTAGGAGGACCTTGGTTAAAATCCAGATTGTTACTAAAATAATGTGTTACTTGTGAATGGGTTCGTTCCTCGCCCCCAGTTGGTAAGATTATTATTATTATTATTATTATTACTGGCTTTTGATATGGATGTAGATATTAAGATTTTGATAGGAAGACACTTTTATAAAATACAAACATATTTTTTGATGTCATCACAGATAACGTTTTAATATTTTAATTATAATTCTTTGTGTTTTCCAGATTTTTCAAAATCAATCTCAATTTTATCCAGATAATTTAGAGAGTAGTATAGTAAAGTTAAACCTCATTTCTCCCAAATTTGACTCATGGGTTTAAAATAGGATTATTTAACCTCGATGTGTAAATGTATGCCGTTGTTATGCAACCTTTAGTTTCTGGATGATAAAAAAAATGCCGCGGAGAAGATTTATTCAAATCAGCGTGTTTATCTTTACAGCTCGCTCTTTCTTCCATTCAAAAAGAAGACTACTTAAAGCTTGCACAAATTCACAATTTTTTTAATTTTTTTTTATTGTGTGTGTTTTTTTGTGAGAATCTTTAGGATTTTCTTGGTCTCTATACAAAGATAAAAAGAAAATCCCTCGTTTTCCCAATTTTACAGATGAATGGCAACCCTGATCCATCCAAATGTCTTCAAATCAATGGTACATCTTTTTCAAACTTTTTTCTTCCCTGAAGTTATAGGGTCAAGCCATTGACTTAATCGGCTAAACTTGCTTCAAGGCGTTGGGATATCTATGTTGCCCTTAAAATATAGATCCTTGCCCACACCCCGAGAGTATACTTTTTCAAGAAGCAAGGGAAAGCTTTTTGTTCACTCTCAAAACTCCCCGAGGGACACACAATGTAACGAAATAATATCGCCGACGTCGCTCCCTGGCAGGGGCCGCTCTGACCGGCAGTCGTCATGAAAATGCATGTGTATGAAGCTGTTATGTTAAAAGAAAGGGGGGGGGGTGGACTGGAAGGTGATGGATGAGGGGGGTGGACAGTGTGTTTCGGGAGGGGGAGGGTCACTTCACTCACAACACAGACACACGGGGTCTTAACTCGCACTCACGTTGGAGAAGGGCAGGATGAAGCTGTCGTGGCTTGGACCTTTTTTTTTCTCTTTAGCACCGTGTCTTACTACCCATTTGGGTTATACGCATATAAAGAGTAAAGGGATGGAAATGAGGAAAGTCAAATTTTAACTCAAATTGAGTTAGGGCTTTCATCTGTTAGACCAGGTGTACCCAAACTTATTGATCGGAAAGCCACATTAACACTGCCCTTAACTCACGTTACCTACGCTCCCGAAAACAATTGGTAAAAAAAAAACTTAAAGAAACCTGGCCGGAATTCAAACCTTAACCTCCACGTAGCTGGAAAACCAGAATATACGATGCCAACACCCTTTTCCTTGGGTCCATTAAAGTTTGCTTATGTCATATATTGTTTTTCGAAGAAGGCCAATTTATCTAAATATAATTCATTTCATTCAATTTTAAGATATTACCCGGTTGAATGATCTATGGCGCTACTCTTGCAATAGGCTGTAAGGCCTATTACGGGGAGATTGGTGTTCGATAATTGGTTGGGTGTACTAAGGGTATTTTTATTTAAATTGTTTTCCATTCTCCCTCCACACAAATGTGGGCACATTTCCTCTAAATTCAACCTTACTCATTAGTGTAATTAGTACAGGACTATATATCCATAACACAAACAGGTAGTGAGAGGCGGTGACAAAAAAATAAAAAAATATTTTGACGTAAAACTTAATGTTATTAAAAAAGTTATAAGCTGTTGAAAAGCAGATAATAGATTCTACAAAATATTTGTCAATATTCTCGAAGTTGATTTGTTAATACGAAGGTCAACTATTTTAATAGGGTACTCAAAATGTCTTCTTGATTAGATACAGTATTACGTAATAAAAATATGATCAGATGAGGCGTAACATTTTTTATTGGAAATATTGTAATTTTATTAATAAACAGAATTATAGCTCTAATACCTTTATGAATATCTAAATATGTTACTGGCTACTAACGAATACAAATAATAAAGTAGATTTATAAAATAAAATTACTGTAAGAGACCGTACTTGACTACCTTGGAAACACAAGTGGGTGTCGAAACATGTTTGTTGAAGTAGTCAAATTTATCAGCAATGAACTTGAGTGGTATAAAATTAATATTTTGACAGATTAAACGACTGTATATTTGTTTGTTTTCTTGTATATTTTATTCTAATAAAGAATTTAAAATATTGGTATGGTTTTTATTTTAATGATGTGCCTGAGTTAAGTTTTAAGAAAGATAAAATAAATTAACGCAATTTGTAGTCTAAGCTATGACCCGTTTTTTTAAATTATTATTATTATTATTAGCAGCGCGTCTTACTACCCGTTCGGGTTATACGCACTTACGCTAATGTGTAATGGTAGGGTGATTGTGAGATGAAATGAAGGACCTACAGTTTAACGTGGAATCCGAACCACGGTGGAGGCCTGGCATTCCCCACATTCACAAGATGTATTGTCAGAGGTGAAGGAATGGTTTGTAAATCAGATAAATCTGTGCCAGGATCGAGGATTGAACCCCGGCCGCCAGCACAGAAGTCTGACACCTTACCCCTAGACCCCAGGTCACCGTTTTTTTAAAAATATACATACATCTGACATTTATATAAAGTTTCAAGCTCCACTTCTGCGCATTCATACGTAGTCATGTGATCTGCGGCTGTTACTTTTGATAGATATTATCAATACCTATAAAATAGCATTAATATTATAGTAAAATGTTATCAATGTTTACCGCAAAGAATATGTTTGTCTTTTCTAAAAGATGCTTCAAGTGTCCACTCATAAGAAAATTAAGGTATCTCTGATAATTTGTTATGGCTAAAAGTCTGACCGTCCTCTTTTCTCCCTCAGGACTGTACTCGAGATTAGGAAATAATTATCTACAGTGAGAAAGAAACGATTGATACTGTTAGCAAATTCTTAAGTCAAATATCAAAAGAAAAAAAAATCTAACTGGAAAGGTTTCTTAATATAAATAGATTGGCTCCTTTATGATTTTATATTTGCAAAGTTTTTTTTTTATAAAATGTACAAAAAATATTGTAATGGTAAGACAATCAATATCAAGATTGTAACAAAAAAATATATACGTTCTTTGTGTCCCCGAATCCTAAAAAGCGTTTATTTACGCATGCCATTGTCTGTATGTATGCCTATGTCATCTATTTATGTGCCTATGTATCATAGTGTATGTATATATATACATATATATATATATATGAATATAAGTATAGTCCTATATATGTGTATGTGTGTGTGTATTAATACGAAATACTGTACGGGTAATTTTTTCATTCGAGTTGTACACTTGAATCTGGAGTCTGGGATGGCTACATAAAACACCTCGGGGGCTCATTGGCCAACGCCCTGGTTAGCTCAGAGATAACAGTATTGGCGCCTTAAGACAAAGGTATCAAGCTAGAAGATAAAATGTAAGTAACTTTACTAGATTGATAAGATGAGATGAATCATCATTGTGGGGAGAATAATATGTAGGAGATAAAATAAAATTACTAAAAATTATTTTTAATCATCAGTCCATTCGGGTTTTACACATACATTGATTACCAGGGCCCAGATCTTGATGATATGTCATCTTTTTTTTATTCATCACATACATAAGTAGGCCTACATAAACTCTGTTAATGATCTCATTGTTGTAAAATGTATAGTTTTACACGCTTTTTTTTTAGTAATTTTTTAGACATTTTTGAGTAATTTTAAGGCATTAATGTTGAATAAGTATATTTTTTTAAATACCATACTAGCACTAATTTATAAATGCATTTTTTTTTAAACACAGCTGTCGGAATGAGACTTATATAATTTAATCAATAAACTTTGTATTTTCTTTGCTTACGTGTTTGTAAAAAACACATTCCTGATGAGACACTGCAACTAACCTGGAGGGGGTTGTGTTAGGAGGGGGTAGCTATTATATCTTCAAGCAGATATTTGTGAATCAATATTATATTGATCAGAATACAAAAGTTTAGTTTCTAAAGATTTTTCGTCGCATAGATTAGTTTATATTAAATTTTGTAAAGTGCGTGTTTGATTTAATCATGCGCATTTATTAAAAGTTTGTGTTAAAATTTTTGGTAATTTTTTGAAAAATTTAAGTATTTTTTTTAGAAATTTTAAAGTTATTTTATAGGTAATTTTTTTATTATTTTAAA
>JBCFYV010005309.1:0-11527 GCA_039000515.1 Timema cristinae
TAATAATAATAATTTGATCAAATGTTTACGAAACTTATTTAACTGACTTTCATTACTATTAATAGTAATCCTAAAGTCAAAAAATACCATTACAATGATATCTCTTTATGTATATAAGAATAATTTAAAATTCATACAGATCTCATAGTTTCTGAAGCACTCGTGATTCCGAAGATAGAAAATAATGACCGCACCTCCCTTCTGTGACATAGGGGTGAAACGTGCTCAACTCCAATAAATAATAATTGTCAAATCTATTAGCAATAAACACATACTACTTTTACGTTAGTTAGAACTTTACTTATTCAAGATTACTGCATATCTGTTGTTCCCCAAAATTAAATTTTGTTCTAAATTATTTATATCAAACAATACATACATTATAAAACTTGAAATACCTGAAGAACCCATAATAAGTTCTATATAACATATCGTCTTCATTCTGGCTTTAAATTGTCCAGAGCTTAAAAAAGATTCGAGTCGTAAAACAATTTATTTTGATTTTGTGTTAAAAGGGCTAATTTGATATTTAATTTTTTTGATTTTTTTAAAGAAGGAATCTTATATTGTAAATATTTGGAGTCTGTTTTAATGGCTGGTGAAGGAACACACAGCTAGAAGTTTTAAATAGGGATGCATATAGTATTAAAATATTCTAGTACTCAAAAACCTAATTTCATTTAATTATTTACCATACGTATGAAAAATAAATATTTTATTTAGATGAAATAAAACACAACAATAATATATATCTAGGAAACCACTATTATAATAGATTGAAATACATCATGTTTCCTGGCAACAAATAATATTCATTTATTCATTTAAAAAAATGAAAGAGTTTGTTTTATGAAGCTAATATTTGTAAGGAATATAAACGACATAATTTCACGCGATAGTGTAATATATTATCTACGACATTACGAGGCTAAAAGGATAAGATGATACTAAGGGATATCATCACCCAGGATACTCTACCATCTATTCAAGATATTCCATGACAAAAACATGTATTTTCCTTAGAAATCTCACACTTTGGCGTCTTTTTATTATATTGATTCTTTATAATAAAGTTGAGTAAGGTAAACTACAACAGTAATTTATTGATCGTTTAAATTGTCATACTTGATCATCAACTATTAGAATTACAAATTTAGAATGTTTGTTTCATATTAATAGTGATAGATTTATGTGTGATCTACCAATAATTTCTAGAATTAATTGATAACCAACCAAATAATTGATACACCTTTATTTTAATTTACCTGATACTTCTTTATCTTGCCAAATAAAAGTACTCGGGTTTTAATCCCTGTCAGGTTATATAGTGTTTATTAAAACGAGATGGATTCTAAGATAAGCTATGATGTTGTTTGATGCAAGGTAGAAAATGTAACTGAAAACAATCCACTGGAAGACTTGGTATTTCAGGCGGTTCAAATCAAGATAAAATAATAAAAACAATTAAAAGAAGATCCAGACGCATTTATCCCACCTCTCTATACCCAGCTAACCCTATTCTGACGTACAACCAATAGGATTGTAGAGGCGTATATATAAAATTACATCGCAAGTCCATTACATCGCGTTTTTTTAACAAATACATTGCGGGTCCAACGCGTCGCATTTCTCCACGACTCTCATGTATTTCGCCCACCTTATATTTTCCGTTTGGTACGGGCAGAGTTTCTAACTTGCCAGAAATCTAATGTCGTTAAACAAACTTGGAGACTTGAATTTGTAAATTCCAATTGCTATGGTGCAACGAAAATCAAAGATGAAATAATAAAATAAGAATCTATTCTTCAAAGTAAAAATATACACTATTTATATATTTTTTATCAGTGAAGAACATATGATAAATTATGTAGGATTATTACGAACCCCAAGCTCCCAAATGGAAAATTTATGGCGGGAGAAATACATGAAAGTGGATATGCTAACTTTTGCCCTGTCTGGAACAGATGAATACTTTTTAAATATAAATAATTACTTAACTTCAAGATGAGAGTCAGGTACACTATCCTTGCAATCAACTTTGCCAACAAGGGGAGTCAGGCACATAATCCTTTCAACCAAACCTACCTTCATAGTGAGAGTGAAGCCTCGTTTATTATGTAACAGGTTGGACCCAACATGTTGGAAGACAGGACATGTGGAAAAGTAAGCTGTGTTTATTCTAGACAACTTGTTGGACCAACATCCTGGTTTCTCCTCCTTTTTTTAATCAATCTACACATTTCTAGCCATGGATAACGTTATACTTGCCGTTTCTTAATTTATTCTGATGACAGGGAGTGTAGTCTTGCAGGAGAACCAAAACTTAAGAAACGGTAGGGCGTTTGAAGTTTTATTTTGCTAGACGTCGAATTGAAGGTGTGTACATGGTAATGATGAATTACCTACATTTGTAAAATGGAGTTGATAGCTTTGTACACATGTAACATCACAAAAAACATAATACTTTTGATATAAATCACTTAATAATCTAGTAGCCGAAATTATTATTTATTGTTTTTAGTGAGGAATTATCCATCTAGATATTATATTCTGAAAATTGAAAAATGGCACCTGGGAATGGGTCCGGGTTTGATTCCCGTGTCCACATGTAATTTTTCCATTTTCAGAATTTGAAACAATTAGTTTAACTGTATTAGCCTAATTCCATTCCATGATCACAAAATTATGCAAGCACCGATTTTAAAAATTAAATTAATCTGAAAATAAAACACATGCTTCACCAAGGTAAGACACTCATTCAACTTGATAGCGCATGCACAGAACCTCCCAACTCGGCCAACATGTTGGGTTGGTCGTTTATTATTTATAACAAATGATCCAACCCAACACAACTTGTTGGCTCTGACCACCTCGCCCAACAACAACATTTTGGCCAACATCTCCAAAACGATGGGAGTGCGTTTATATTGTAACACAACTTGTTGGGATCGTGTTGGCCAATATGGTTAGCTGTGTGTGTAGAGAGGTGGAGAAATGCGACGTGTTGGACCTGCGATGTAATGGACATGCCATGTAATGGACTTACAATGTAATTGTATATATACGCCCTTCAATCCTATTGGTTATACGTCAGAGTATAGTTAGCTGGGTATAGAGAGGTGGGGGAAATGCAACGTGATGGACCTGCAATGAATTTGTTCCCAAAACACAATGTAATGGACATGAGATTTAATGGTATACACCCATATTAGGTGGTGGCCTGAGGGGATTTAAATGGGGGGTTAGTAAATATTTACTCAAATGATACTCCAAAACTACCACCAAGAGGAAGGGACGACAGTTAAAGCCAAATACCACTCTTGCATGTCTGAAGATCTCATAGATATGCTCAGTTTCATTCCACCACATAAAACAGAGATAGTTCCTATCTTCTTCACGGATAATTATCTGAAGAAAAGATTTTTCAATGTCTGTAGTTTAATAAAGTCTCCAAACAACATAAAACAATATTTTCCAATGCCAACTTAAGTTCTGACTCAAATAGTTCAATTTATTTGATGTAATTAGCTTTCAATTTATGAACTGACTGATTATATTTTTATGAGTAATTGCAAAAGATTTGAGCAATTTTGCCAAGAAGGTATATTAATACCTTCAGGGTTCTTATATATACCACAATCAACATTAAACTGACGACTTTACTTTCCTTCCGACGGAAGATGTGCTAGGGATTTAGTTTAATTTATAGTCTATTGGCTTCAATTTGACACTCATTAAACTACGATGCTAATAAGAAGCTTCATTGTAACAATAATTTAAATACAACAGAGAGTCGATAATTCGGACTAATTACGGAATAACCAAGACCTAATTAAATACAGTCAGTTTATATGATAAACCCCCCTGCGGGACGGGGTTTAGAATAGTCCCGCAGTAACCCCTGCTTGTCGTAAGAAGCGAATAAAAGGGGAGGCTTCTGTGCAGGACGTACCTCGTGTGGGACAAACCTATCCTATATCTTTCCTTTCACATCATTTTCTTCTTCCTTCACTTTCCCCCTTTTTTCACTCTTCCCCTTCGCTTTATCTAACCTTACCTTTTTCTTCCTTTCCCCAACGTTCATCCTGCACAGAAGCCTTTGGCCTTTCCGTTGACGACTTTGAAAACTAACCCGGCTCTTCTCTGTTTATTATTAGATACCACTGCCTTGAGCTCCTAAATGAAAGTGCGCCAGTTGTAATATCTTAGTAGAAGGGCCTTAAGGATGACAATAACCGGGTACCCTACTTTGAGAAGAGATCGGTTGCGTTCATGAGGGCCCGGACGTAAAATTGGCACTTTCCTACACCCACTTGCTGCGACGACCTCTCTCTCGGCGATGCTCTATGCGAAGGTTGTCATGTCTAAAGTCGTATAGAGCCTTTCGTCGGGACAGTTAACAGGGCCATATGTGGTAGAACCAACTTGGATCACCCTGGGTCTACGATCCGAGTATTGTGTAGGTTGTCCCCAATCACGGCATGGCCGATAATATTGTCGCCGCTGGCACCGTACTACCAAACCCTGCTGGCAACTCACTGCCCAACCCTTCACAAGGCCGTAATATAGATAAGAGGCGGAAACGGGTAAGGCCGTCCAGCCCATCAATGTAAAAGATACAGGAAGTGGTGAGGCCCCAGCCCCGCTTCATGGTAATGTCTCTGGCAGAGGAAAACGAAAGCCTTAAGCGAGTAAGCCCATTTATCCTCGAAAGAGTGATAAATGGTGTAGCACAGTCTGACGTATCAATCAGAAAACTGCGTGATGACACGATAATGATACAGACAACAACTGACATTCAGTCCTCAAGATTATTGGCAATCTCAGAAATAACTTTGAGCAATTCGTCTCATATACCGGTGAAGGTGGAACCTCACAGGTTCCTCAATGTTTGCAAGAGAGTGGTCACTTGCTATGACCTCGACTGCGTGAGCATTGAGGATATCTGTGAGGAGCATTCCCCTCAGCACGTCACCGAAGTGTACTGCATTGTCACAAAAAAGAACGGACAAGATAACTAAAACGACACGTATATCCTCACTTTTGCGACACCTACCCTTCCAAAGTAGGTTCGAGCAGGTTTCCACGTGCTCAGGGTCCGGCCGTATGCCCTTAAACCTTGGCGCTGTTTTCAGTGTCAAGAGTTTGGGCATACGAAGCTGCGATGCCGTGGCAAGCCGACCTGTGCGGACTGTGGACGGGAGGCTCACGAAACACCATGTGAGTCTCCGAAGTTCTGCATAAACTGAAAGGGTCCACATTCTGCCTGGTCTCGGAACTGTCCAAAATGGAAGGTGGAAAAAAAAGTCCTGGAGATTCAATCCGAAAAAAAGATCTCATATGCCCAGGCACGCAAGGAATACGCATCTAGTCAGGCTCCGGTATTTCAAACATCATACAGTCAGATTGTCAGTCAAAACGTTAACTGTCCCAACTGCCATTGCGCAGTTAATATTGCTAAGACGTCATCGCGACCTGTGCCATTGGTCTCTGCCAGAGACATCCATATTGAAAACGGGCCACCTAAGGTGTCGCGCCCCCCGTCGAAGTCGCCTCCACCATCTTTACTCCCGAGGAGGCCTCCTAGGGGAACACCCCGAGCCCTCCTAGGGGACCCCCCAGAGCCCTCCTAGGGGACCCCCTCCGAGCCCTCCTCGGGGCACTAAACCATATGCGACCGTTGTCGAGCCGATCAACCCCGCCTCAGGAACACCGGAGGTCGGGATGTATGGTGGTACAGGTGAGGTCGCAATGGGGGGTCCTACTGGTGCCTTGAGGAAGGACCAGCAAGGGACCTCCGCAAAAATTACTTTAAAAAAATCGTCGAAGGCCTTAACAAAGCCTTCGCCTAAGGATCCCCGACCCAGTCTCTACAGGACAAACCAAAGCCTCTCCTGAAGCGGGAGGTCCAAGAGAGATTGGGAAAAGCAAAAGGACCTAAAAAAGTCCTCAATAAATTTTTATTTTTAAAGGATAGTGTTATGGATTGTGAGGATATTTAATTAAATTATATATTAATAAATAATGTCGCTACTACAATGGAATTGTATGGGTTTCTATGCTCGTGTAGAGGAAATTAAACTACTAATTTCTACCCTGCATCCTCCCAACTTGTGTTGCAGGAAACACACTTCCGCCCAACTGACAACCCGATGCTTCGTGGGTACGATGTATATCGTACCGACAAGCCACTCTTTGATCGCGCTAGCGGAGGTGTAGCTATATTTGCACGTAGCAACATATATCATAAGTTTACAAATATAGTCTCAGATCTCCAAGTGATTGCTGTCAGAGCCTCCCTTCCTATGGAGGTAACCGTATGCTGCATTTAACTCCCACCAGGTGAACGTGTTTCCAAGAGGACTATAGAGGCCCTCTTTATACAACTTCACGCCCCCTATATCATCTTGGGGGACTTTAACGCGCATAACCTGGTGTGGGGGTCTAATTTTACAGACACCCGCGGGAGGATGGTAGAGGATATTCTTGTCTCGGAAAACCTGGTGTTAATGAACACCGGGACCCAAACACACTTTTCCACCTTTAATGGTGTATCCTCTGCCATCGACTTAGCCCTATCTAGCCCGGGATTGCTGCTCACTGTCTTTGGGAGGTTCACTCGGACCTATGTGGCAGCGATCACATTCCCATTCTGCTTTCACAAATTAAAGATCCTCCCAGTACAGCAAGGTTCCCCAAAGGGTTCTTAAACGTGCTAACTGGAATAAATTCCGCGAGCTCGCCGTATTCGACGAACTCCATTCTCCTGACGTCGATGTTAAGGCTGGGCAATTTACTTCGACGGTCATAGCGGCAGCGAGGGCATGCATCCCTAAATCCTCGCCAAACCCGCGCCACCGTCCTGTTCCCTGGTGGAACGAGGAGTGCCGGCTGGCTATTTCTAACCGTCGAAGGGCTCTACGTCTCTTTCATCGACGTCCTACTTCGGAGAATCTGGAGTCATTCCGGATTCTACGTGCTAGAGCTCGCCGTATTATTCGAGAAAGCAGAAGAGAGTCTTGGAGACAGTTTATTTCTACCCTTACTATTTCCACTCCCACAACCAAGGTTTGGAATCACATTCGTAAAGTACGTAGTAGCAAAAATACCATTTATAATATACCCGCACTTATGTCAAACGGTTCACTTGTCTCCTAAACTATGGAGGTCGCCAATGTATTGGGCTCGATGTTCGCCAATATATCTATTACTGCGAGCTACTCTAACGAGTTCTCGGTGCATAAGCGCAGCATCGAGCGCCTTACTATTGATTTTGGCCAAAGTCGGGGGGAGGATTATAACTCCCCCTTTAACAAAGAGGAACTTACCTATGCCCTGTCCCAGGCGGGCAATACAACTTCTGGCCTGGATGATATCCATTACGAAATGTTGCGCCAACTGTCCCTGCTGGACGGGCGTTCCTCTTAGACCTCTACGATTGTGTTTGTGAATCTCGTCAATTCCCTACACTGTGGAGGCAAGCAACCGTTATCCCAATATATAAAAGTGGCAAAGGAAAAATTAGAGCCAACTAG
The DNA here is from genome assembly GCA_039000515.1 of Timema cristinae. Classification (NCBI taxonomy): domain Eukaryota; kingdom Metazoa; phylum Arthropoda; class Insecta; order Phasmatodea; family Timematidae; genus Timema; species Timema cristinae. The sequence continues at coordinate 7,536 of JBCFYV010005309.1, forward strand.
TTATAGACCGATAGCCTTAACTAGCTGTGTATGCCAAATATTAGAAAAAATGATAAATAAACGACTTATATGGTGTTTGGAATCCCGCACTCTGCTATCCAATATTCAATGTGGTTTTCGCCGTAACCGATCCACGGTTGATCATCTCGTCCGTCTTGAGACTGCTGTTCGTGATGCCTTTCTCCATAAACAGCATCTTTTGGCTGTTTTCTTTGATTTGGAGAAGGCGTACGATACTACATGGCGTTACGGCATCTTAAAAAACCTTTTTAATTAGGGGTTCCGGGGGAGCCTCCCTATTTTTTTAGCTAATTTTATGTCAGATAGACACTTCCGGATAAGGTTAAACAACACCTTATCCGGTGATTTTATTCAAGAAAATGGGGTGCCCCAGGGCAGTTCTTTGAGCTGCACGTTGTTCGCTATTGCGATAAATAGCATTGTAGACATCGTGCGCTTACCTATTCGTTCATGCCTTTTTGTAGATGACTACGCAATTTATTGCAGTTCATCAAGTCTCCACAGGGCTGAACGACAGATACAACTCGCTGTAAACAATCTATGGATGTGGCATCTCTAATGGTTTTCGTTTCTCTACGGCCAAGACGACTGTCGTCCACTTCCAAGATTACGCGGAATACAGCCAGCCCCCAATATTTTAATGAACAACGTTGTTTTACCTGTCTCCGAGACGTAAGGTTCCTGGACTTTTATTCGATTTTAAACTAACTTGGATCCCCACATAAAGACCTGAAAGCGAGGTGTGTTAAAGCTTTGAATTTACTTAAAGTTGTGAGTGGTCGCTCTTGTGGTGCTGATAGGGAAAATCTTGATGCGCCTCTAGGAGCCTTTGTGAGATCAATACTTTATTACGGCAGTTTTGTATATGGTTCCGCTACACCCTCGGCGTTTAAAGATGCTCGATAGCGCCACCATGCTGGCATTCGACTGGCTACTGGTGCTTTTCGTACAGTCCAGTCGTCAGCATCTGTGCCGACGCCAGTGAGCCCCCTCTTCTTACCGGCGGTCTTATCTCTGGCACTTACGTGTAAAACTTCAAATCATGCAAAATAATGTAGCTTACGCCCTTGTTTCATCCCCCTAACCGTGTCTTGTATGAAACTAAATGGCGTAGTACAAGGCCAGTTGGGATCCGGATGCTATCGGTTTTCGACTACGTGTGGGGATAGTCTGCCAAAGGCTACCCCCACATCACCAGGTCGAGTTTCTCCCTGGAAGATACCCTCCGAAATGCCATTTTGATTTGCCAAGATCCCTAAAGCGACCACGCCAAACTTTGTATATGGGAGGACCTTTATACGAGCTCCTCTCCACTCGCTTTCACGGATCTGAGCGCATCTACTCTGATGGTTCTAAATCTGGAGCCTCCTGGGATGTGCTTTGTTGTGGAAGGATCCAATTTTAAATTTGGTTTACCTAATTAACTAGTGTTTTTAAGGCTGAATTATATGCCATTTTTAAATCTTTGTATTATGTTGACCGAAGTAGTCATCCGTTCTGTCCTCATTTGCACGGATTCCTTGAGTGCTCTGTTGGCATTGTCCACTCTATACTCCTGGAATCCCTCGTGCAGATGATACATGAGCAAATTTTAAAAATTGATTCATTAAGCACCCGGCTCGCCTTTTGCTGGATTCTGGTCACACTGGTCTTCCAGAAATGAACTGGTGGACCAGGCCGCCAAGGAGTGAGCACGCCTGCCTCCGGAGGCGAGTTTGGGTGCCATGTTTTTAGATCTAAAGGGTTATGTTCGGCGAGGAGTTTTACGCACCTGGCACGAGCAGTGGGTCTCGAACCCCTGCTCAGAACAAGCTGCGGTCCATCAGGGACGGTGTGTGCACGATGGCCCGTCTTCTATACGAAAGTCTAGAAGAGAGGAGGTCATCGTGACAAGACTCCGCGTGGACACAACATCATTGACCCATGGGTTTTTATTGAGAGGGGACCCACCCCAATGTGGTGAGCTTTGCGATGCTCCTCTGAGTGTTATCACATTTTGGTGGAGTGTCGTAAATATGCCCTATCGCCTGGCTCTTGATTTAAAGGTGACCTACGTTTTTTATTACGCGATAGCGTGGATGGAGCTATTTGTTTACTCCGTTTTATACGCCAGGCGGATCTTTTTTAATGCCATTTGAGTCACTTTTTTAAAGTGGCTCTTTTGGATATTATCTCATTTGGATCTTTTTAACAGTTTTTATTAATTTTATATGTTGTTTTGTCTTTTTAACGTATTGATCATTTAAAAGTTTTGTCTTTTTAACGTGTTATATTTTAATATGATCTGTTTTGTGCTTTTTAATTGGAGTGATACACTTGGGTTTTTAGCAGTGTATCACTAAAAATGGTTTGTGCCAGGACACTTTTGAGCGCTCCTATGGAGTTCTCAGATGGTGAATGTTTTACTCTTCCCATGGGGATTTTATTATGTTTTCATATTATTTCAAGGCCCAATGAACCTGGATGTGTGATGGCCGTTTTAACAATAATAATATATAATAATACACCAAACACAAGAGTCCTTCTATTCATTCAATTGTTTTACATTTATAGCCGTCCTTAGCAAATTCAATCTTTGTGTGTCTCTCGAGAACATAAAAGATGTCAATTTGAGTTGAGAGCAAGAAATTCAGTTAAATTATTATTAAAGCCAAAAATGACCAACTGTTTCGGTGGTGTTGTGGGGAGCTATGCCGGGGTGTCCTGGATACTAGTTGCGCATATCAGGCGCGTTGATCGCCGAAATTAACGCCACATAAGTCATGACTTGTATCAATAAGGTGTTATAGATTTTCTACGTCAAATTATTGCTACACATATATACTTAGCTGTAGTTACATTAACATCAAGTATCTTACAAATCAAGTTATCTGTACTTAGTATAATCCAAATAATTTAAAGCACACAAATACTTCTATTATTATTTATTGTACCATCAAACTTTTATTAGTTTATTTAAAGAAAAGCAAGTTATTACTAGAACGTTACCGTTTAGGAGCAGGTTCACCAAATATAAGTACAAGAAATTACTGTTATCACACAAATAATTATTTAAAAGAAATAGTCGTAGAACATATAAATGTGTCAGTACTCGAAGAATAAGTAATTTGTTATTAAGACAGACGTGGTGGAAAACATGTCTAAAGTAAGTTATATATGACAAATATGATGTACAAAAGGTTATGCAAAAAAAGTTATAATATTGGTCAATCGATAGCAAAATAACACAAATAATGGCTGTGTGTATTACATTACCATGACGTTATACTATCAAACAATGTGTTGTATTTACATTCATCAGTGATACTAAACCTGTCGAATACATGTGGAGAGATTACCTCAAGTGAATGGTTCTCTTCCATGTTGGGTGAGGTTTACGCGCCTTCTTTTAATAAAAACGCATCAAAGGTCTTACTACCTTCGAAAGACAACACTTTTGGGTCTGCTCTATTGAAGAGATTCAATGAATTCATCTTCCAACAGATGACCGCATCACTCCGCTTGGCGTACAGGCACCCGAACATACATCTCCGGAGCTGGCTTGGTCGTGCACGGACGAAATGTGACGATAGGGATTGCCACTCAATCACCGGACCGAGCCCCATACAATTTCTTTATGTTGGATAATGAAAGACAAAATGTTGTCAAATCTCTGCAACGATCTTTGTGGAGCTGAGCAAGAATCACAGCCACCGTTGTGTGTCCGTCACCACCGAGGATCTGCACAAGTGTGCGAAGTGTTTCTGCCGTGTGACTTTAGGAAGCACATTTAATCACTTTAAGCTGCGGAAAAAGCTTTAAAGGTTTCTTATGGACCCAAACAATTTTTCCCAATTTAATGTAAATTTGTTTTAAACTTTCCCAAGTGTAAATTTTTTTGTTTTCCCGTTAAGTTTTTTACATAAGAAGTTTCAAATTTAGGTTCGGCAGTTGAATAAAAATTCTTAAAATATTCAGGGTTTTTGGTTTTG